>CM065589.1:2010141-2081272 GCA_033119425.1 Bufotes viridis | reverse complement strand
TGCTTTCTGATTGGGACTAGCCAGCCATGAGATCATGGAGTCTTAGTGACAGATTCATGTCCTCCGCTGGTTCTTCTAGATACTTGATTGTCGGACACTTGCTTTCTGATTAGGACTAGCCAGCCATGAGATCATGGAGTCTTAGTGACAGATTCATGACCCCCGCTGGTTCTTCTTGATACTTGATTGTCGGACACTGGCTTTCTGATTGGGGCTAGCCAGCCATGAGATCATGGAGTTTTAGTGACAGATTCATGTCCGCCGCTGGTTCTTCTAGATACTTGATTGTCGGACACTGGCTTTCTGATTAGGACTAGCCAGCCATGAGATCATGGAGTTTTAGTGACAGATTCATGACCCCCGCTGGTTCTTCTAGATACTTGATTGTCGGACACTGGCTTTCTGATTAGGACTAGCCAGCCATGAGATCATGGAGTTTTAGTGACAGATTCATGTCCTCCACTGGTTCTTCTAGATACTTGATTATCAGACACTGACTTTCTGATTAGGACTAGCCAGCCATAAGATCATGAAGTCTTAGTGACAGATTCATGTCCTCCGCTGGTTCTTCTAGATACTTGATTGTCGGACACTGGCTTTCTGATTAGGACTAGCCAGCCATGAGATCATGGAGTCTTAGTGACAGATTCATGTCCCCCGCTGGTTCTTCTAGATACTTGATTATCAGACACTGACTTTCTGATTAGGAGTAGCCAGCCATGAGATCATGGAGTCTTAGTGACAGATTCATGTCCGCCGCTGGTTCTTCTAGATACTTGATTGTCAGACACTTGCTTTCTGATTGGGGCTAGCCAGCCATGAGATCATGGAGTTTTAGTGACAGATTCATGTCCGCCGCTGGTTCTTCTAGATACTTGATTGTCGGACACTTGCTTTCTGATTGGGGCTAGCCAGCCATGAGATCATGGAGTTTTAGTGACAGATTCATGTCCGCCGCTGGTTCTTCTAGATACTTGATTGTCGGACACTGGCTTTCTGATTAGGACTAGCCAGCCATGAGATCATGGAGTCTTAGTGACAGATTCATGTCCTCCGCTGGTTCTTCTAGATACTTGATTGTCGGACACTGGCTTTCTGATTAGGACTAGCCAGCCATGAGATCATGGAGTCTTAGTGACAGATTCATGTCCTCCGCTGGTTCTTCTAGATACTTGATTGTCGGACACTGGCTTTCTGATTAGGACTAGCCAGCCATGAGATCATGGAGTCTTAGTGACAGATTCATGTCCTCCGCTGGTTCTTCTAGATACTTGATTGTCGGACACTTGCTTTCTGATTAGGACTAGCCAGCCATGAGATCATGGAGTCTTAGTGACAGATTCATGTCCTCCGCTGGTTCTTCTAGATACTTGATTGTCGGACACTGGCTTTCTGATTAGGACTAGCCAGCCATGAGATCATGGAGTCTTAGTGACAGATTCATGTCCTCCGCTGGTTCTTCTAGATACTTGATTGTCGGACACTGGCTTTCTGATTAGGACTAGCCAGCCATGAGATCATGGAGTCTTAGTGACAGATTCATGTCCCCCGCTGGTTCTTCTAGATACTTGATTGTCGGACACTTGCTTTCTGATTAGGACTAGCCAGCCATGAGATCATGGAGTCTTAGTGACAGATTCATGTCCTCCGCTGGTTCTTCTAGATACTTGATTGTCGGACACTTGACTTTCTGATTAGGACTAGCCAGCCATGAGATCATGGAGTCTTAGTGACAGATTCATGTCCTCCGCTGGTTCTTCTAGATACTTGATTGTCGGACACTGGCTTTCTGATTAGGACTAGCCAGCCATGAGATCATGGAGTCTTAGTGACAGATTCATGTCCTCCGCTGGTTCTTCTAGATACTTGATTGTCGGACACTGGCTTTCTGATTAGGACTAGCCAGCCATGAGATCATGGAGTCTTAGTGACAGATTCATGTCCTCCGCTGGTTCTTCTAGATACTTGATTGTCGGACACTGGCTTTCTGATTAGGACTAGCCAGCCATGAGATCATGGAGTCTTAGTGACAGATTCATGTCCTCCGCTGGTTCTTCTAGATACTTGATTGTCGGACACTGGCTTTCTGATTAGGACTAGCCAGCCATGAGATCATGGAGTCTTAGTGACAGATTCATGTCCTCCGCTGGTTCTTCTAGATACTTGATTGTCGGACACTGGCTTTCTGATTAGGACTAGCCAGCCATGAGATCATGGAGTCTTAGTGACAGATTCATGTCCTCCGCTGGTTCTTCTAGATACTTGATTGTCGGACACTTGCTTTCTGATTAGGACTAGCCAGCCATGAGATCATGGAGTCTTAGTGACAGATTCATGTCCTCCGCTGGTTCTTCTAGATACTTGATTGTCGGACACTGGCTTTCTGATTAGGACTAGCCAGCCATGAGATCATGGAGTCTTAGTGACAGATTCATGTCCTCCGCTGGTTCTTCTAGATACTTGATTGTCGGACACTGGCTTTCTGATTAGGACTAGCCAGCCATGAGATCATGGAGTCTTAGTGACAGATTCATGTCCTCCGCTGGTTCTTCTAGATACTTGATTGTCGGACACTGGCTTTCTGATTAGGACTAGCCAGCCATGAGATCATGGAGTCTTAGTGACAGATTCATGTCCTCCGCTGGTTCTTCTAGATACTTGATTGTCGGACACTGGCTTTCTGATTAGGACTAGCCAGCCATGAGATCATGGAGTCTTAGTGACAGATTCATGTCCTCCGCTGGTTCTTCTAGATACTTGATTGTCGGACACTGGCTTTCTGATTAGGACTAGCCAGCCATGAGATCATGGAGTCTTAGTGACAGATTCATGTCCTCCGCTGGTTCTTCTAGATACTTGATTGTCGGACACTGGCTTTCTGATTAGGACTAGCCAGCCATGAGATCATGGAGTCTTAGTGACAGATTCATGTCCTCCGCTGGTTCTTCTAGATACTTGATTGTCGGACACTGGCTTTCTGATTAGGACTAGCCAGCCATGAGATCATGGAGTCTTAGTGACAGATTCATGTCCTCCGCTGGTTCTTCTAGATACTTGATTGTCGGACACTGGCTTTCTGATTAGGACTAGCCAGCCATGAGATCATGGAGTCTTAGTGACAGATTCATGTCCTCCGCTGGTTCTTCTAGATACTTGATTGTCGGACACTTGCTTTCTGATTAGGACTAGCCAGCCATGAGATCATGGAGTCTTAGTGACAGATTCATGTCCTCCGCTGGTTCTTCTAGATACTTGATTGTCGGACACTTGCTTTCTGATTAGGACTAGCCAGCCATGAGATCATGGAGTCTTAGTGACAGATTCATGTCCTCCGCTGGTTCTTCTAGATACTTGATTGTCGGACACTTGCTTTCTGATTAGGACTAGCCAGCCATGAGATCATGGAGTCTTAGTGACAGATTCATGTCCTCCGCTGGTTCTTCTAGATACTTGATTGTCGGACACTGGCTTTCTGATTAGGACTAGCCAGCCATGAGATCATGGAGTCTTAGTGACAGATTCATGTCCTCCGCTGGTTCTTCTAGATACTTGATTGTCGGACACTTGCTTTCTGATTAGGACTAGCCAGCCATGAGATCATGGAGTCTTAGTGACAGATTCATGTCCTCCGCTGGTTCTTCTAGATACTTGATTGTCGGACACTTGCTTTCTGATTAGGACTAGCCAGCCATGAGATCATGGAGTCTTAGTGACAGATTCATGTCCTCCGCTGGTTCTTCTAGATACTTGATTGTCGGACACTTGCTTTCTGATTAGGACTAGCCAGCCATGAGATCATGGAGTCTTAGTGACAGATTCATGTCCTCCGCTGGTTCTTCTAGATACTTGATTGTCGGACACTTGCTTTCTGATTAGGACTAGCCAGCCATGAGATCATGGAGTCTTAGTGACAGATTCATGTCCTCCGCTGGTTCTTCTAGATACTTGATTGTCGGACACTGGCTTTCTGATTAGGACTAGCCAGCCATGAGATCATGGAGTCTTAGTGACAGATTCATGTCCTCCGCTGGTTCTTCTAGATACTTGATTGTCGGACACTTGCTTTCTGATTAGGACTAGCCAGCCATGAGATCATGGAGTCTTAGTGACAGATTCATGTCCTCCGCTGGTTCTTCTAGATACTTGATTGTCGGACACTTGCTTTCTGATTAGGACTAGCCAGCCATGAGATCATGGAGTCTTAGTGACAGATTCATGTCCTCCGCTGGTTCTTCTAGATACTTGATTGTCGGACACTGGCTTTCTGATTAGGACTAGCCAGCCATGAGATCATGGAGTCTTAGTGACAGATTCATGTCCTCCGCTGGTTCTTCTAGATACTTGATTGTCAGACACTTGCTTTCTGATTAGGGACTAGCCAGCCATGAGATCATGGAGTCTTAGTGACAGATTCATGTCCGCCGCTGGTTCTTCTAGATACTTGATTGTCGGACACTTGCTTTCTGATTAGGACTAGCCAGCCATGAGATCATGGAGTCTTAGTGACAGATTCATGTCCTCCGCTGGTTCTTCTAGATACTTGATTGTCGGACACTGGCTTTCTGATTAGGACTAGCCAGCCATGAGATCATGGAGTCTTAGTGACAGATTCATGTCCGCCGCTGGTTCTTCTAGATACTTGATTGTCGGACACTGACTTTCTGATTAGGACTAGCCAGCCATGAGATCATGGAGTCTTAGTGACAGATTCATGTCCCCCGCTGGTTCTTCTAGATACTTGATTGTCGGACACTTGCTTTCTGATTAGGACTAGCCAGCCATGAGATCATGCAGTCTTAGTGACAGATTCATGTCCTCCGCTGGTTCTTCTAGATACTTGATTGTCGGACACTTGCTTTCTGATTAGGACTAGCCAGCCATGAGATCATGGAGTCTTAGTGACAGATTCATGTCCTCCGCTGGTTCTTCTAGATACTTGATTGTCGGACACTTGCTTTCTGATTAGGACTAGCCAGCCATGAGATCATGAAGTCTTAGTGACAGATTCATGTCCTCCACTGGTTCTTCTAGATACTTGATTGTCGGACACTGACTTTCTGATTAGGACTGGCCAGCCATAAGATCATGAAGTCTTAGTGACAGATTCATGTCCCCCGCTGGTTCTTCTAGATACTTGATTATCGGACACTTGCTTTCTGATTAGGACTAGCCAGCCATGAGATCATGCAGTCTTAGTGACAGATTCATGTCCTCCACTGGTTCTTCTAGATACTTGATTATCAGACACTGACTTTCTGATTAGGACTAGCCAGCCATAAGATCATGAAGTCTTAGTGACAGATTCATGTCCTCCGCTGGTTCTTCTAGATACTTGATTATCGGACACTTGCTTTCTGATTAGGACTAGCCAGCCATGAGATCATGGGGTCTTAGTGACAGATTCATGTCCTCCGCTGGTTCTTCTAGATACTTGATTGTCGGACACTTGCTTTCTTATTAGGACTAGCCAGCCATGAGATCATGGAGTCTTAGTGACAGATTCATGTCCTCCGCTGGTTCTTCTAGATACTTGATTGTCGGACACTTGCTTTCTGATTGGGGCTAGCCAGCCATGAGATCATGGAGTTTTAGTGACAGATTCATGTCCCCCGCTGGTTCTTCTAGATACTTGATTGTCGGACACTTGCTTTCTGATTGGGGCTAGCCAGCCATGAGATCATGGAGTTTTAGTGACAGATTCATGTCCGCCGCTGGTTCTTCTAGATACTTGATTGTCGGACACTTGCTTTCTGATTGGGGCTAGCCAGCCATGAGATCATGGAGTCTTAGTGACAGATTCATGTCCTCCGCTGGTTCTTCTTGATACTTGATTGTCAGACACTTGCTTTCTGATTAGGACTAGCCAGCCATGAGATCATGGAGTCTTAGTGACAGATTCATGTCCTCCACTGGTTCTTCTAGATACTTGATTATCAGACACTGACTTTCTGATTAGGACTAGCCAGCCATAAGATCATGAAGTCTTAGTGACAGATTCATGTCCTCCGCTGGTTTTCTAGATACTTGATTGTCGGACACTGGCTTTCTGATTAGGATTAGCCAGCTATGAGATCATGGAGTCTTAGTGACAGATTCATGTCCCCCGCTGGTTCTTCTAGATACTTGATTGTCGGACACTGGCTTTCTGATTAGGACTAGCCAGCCATGAGATCATGGAGTCTTAGTGACAGATTCATGTCCCCCGCTGGTTCTTCTAGATACTTGATTATCGGACACTTGCTTTCTGATTAGGACTAGCCAGCCATGAGATCATGCAGTCTTAGTGACAGATTCATGTCCTCCGCTGGTTCTTCTAGATACTTGATTATCAGACACTGACTTTCTGATTAGGACTAGCCAGCCATAAGATCATGAAGTCTTAGTGACAGATTCATGTCCTCCGCTGGTTCTTCTAGATACTTGATTGTCGGACACTGGCTTTCTGATTAGGACTAGCCAGCCATGAGATCATGGAGTCTTAGTGACAGATTCATGTCCTCCGCTGGTTCTTCTAGATACTTGATTGTCGGACACTGGCTTTCTGATTAGGACTAGCCAGCCATGAGATCATGGAGTCTTAGTGACAGATTCATGTCCTCCGCTGGTTCTTCTAGATACTTGATTGTCGGACACTGGCTTTCTGATTAGGACTAGCCAGCCATGAGATCATGGAGTCTTAGTGACAGATTCATGTCCTCCGCTGGTTCTTCTAGATACTTGATTGTCGGACACTGGCTTTCTGATTAGGACTAGCCAGCCATGAGATCATGGAGTCTTAGTGACAGATTCATGTCCTCCGCTGGTTCTTCTAGATACTTGATTGTCGGACACTGGCTTTCTGATTAGGACTAGCCAGCCATGAGATCATGGAGTCTTAGTGACAGATTCATGTCCTCCGCTGGTTCTTCTAGATACTTGATTGTCGGACACTGGCTTTCTGATTAGGACTAGCCAGCCATGAGATCATGGAGTCTTAGTGACAGATTCATGTCCTCCGCTGGTTCTTCTAGATACTTGATTGTCGGACACTTGCTTTCTGATTAGGACTAGCCAGCCATGAGATCATGGAGTCTTAGTGACAGATTCATGTCCTCCGCTGGTTCTTCTAGATACTTGATTGTCGGACACTGGCTTTCTGATTAGGACTAGCCAGCCATGAGATCATGGAGTCTTAGTGACAGATTCATGTCCTCCGCTGGTTCTTCTAGATACTTGATTGTCGGACACTTGCTTTCTGATTAGGACTAGCCAGCCATGAGATCATGGAGTCTTAGTGACAGATTCATGTCCTCCGCTGGTTCTTCTAGATACTTGATTGTCGGACACTTGCTTTCTGATTAGGACTAGCCAGCCATGAGATCATGGAGTCTTAGTGACAGATTCATGTCCTCCGCTGGTTCTTCTAGATACTTGATTGTCGGACACTTGCTTTCTGATTAGGACTAGCCAGCCATGAGATCATGGAGTCTTAGTGACAGATTCATGTCCTCCGCTGGTTCTTCTAGATACTTGATTGTCGGACACTTGCTTTCTGATTAGGACTAGCCAGCCATGAGATCATGGAGTCTTAGTGACAGATTCATGTCCTCCGCTGGTTCTTCTAGATACTTGATTGTCGGACACTTGCTTTCTGATTAGGACTAGCCAGCCATGAGATCATGGAGTCTTAGTGACAGATTCATGTCCTCCGCTGGTTCTTCTAGATACTTGATTGTCAGACACTTGCTTTCTGATTAGGACTAGCCAGCCATGAGATCATGGAGTCTTAGTGACAGATTCATGTCCCCCGCTGGTTCTTCTAGATACTTGATTGTCGGACACTTGCTTTCTGATTAGGACTAGCCAGCCATGAGATCATGGAGTCTTAGTGACAGATTCATGTCCTCCGCTGGTTCTTCTAGATACTTGATTGTCGGACACTGGCTTTCTGATTAGGACTAGCCAGCCATGAGATCATGGAGTCTTAGTGACAGATTCATGTCCTCCGCTGGTTCTTCTAGATACTTGATTGTCGGACACTTGCTTTCTGATTAGGACTAGCCAGCCATGAGATCATGGAGTCTTAGTGACAGATTCATGTCCTCCGCTGGTTCTTCTAGATACTTGATTGTCGGACACTTGCTTTCTTATTAGGACTAGCCAGCCATGAGATCATGGAGTCTTAGTGACAGATTCATGTCCCCCGCTGGTTCTTCTAGATACTTGATTGTCGGACACTTGCTTTCTTATTAGGACTAGCCAGCCATGAGATCATGGAGTCTTAGTGACAGATTCATGTCCCCCGCTGGTTCTTCTAGATACTTGATTGTCAGACACTTGCTTTCTGATTAGGACTAGCCAGCCATGAGATCATGGAGTTTTAGTGACAGATTTATGTCCTCCACTGGTTCTTCTAGACACTTGATTATCAGACACTGACTTTCTGATTAGGACTAGCCAGCCATGAGATCATGAAGTCTTAGTGACAGATTCATGTCCCCCGCTGGTTCTTCTAGATACTTGATTGTCGGACACTGGCTTTCTGATTAGGACTAGCCAGCCATGAGATCATGGAGATTTAGTGACAGATTCATGTCCGCCGCTGGTTCTTCTAGATACTTGATTGTCGGACACTTGCTTTCTGATTGGGGCTAGCCAGCCATGAGATCATGGAGTCTTAGTGACAGATTCATGTCCGCCGCTGGTTCTTCTAGTTACTTGATTGTCGGACACTGGCTTTCTGATTAGGACTAGCCAGCCATGAGATCATGGAGTCTTAGTGACAGATTCATGTCCTCCGCTGGTTCTTCTAGATACTTGATTGTCGGACACTGGCTTTCTGATTAGGACTAGCCAGCCATGAGATCATGGAGTCTTAGTGACAGATTCATGTCCTCCGCTGGTTCTTCTAGATACTTGATTGTCGGACACTGGCTTTCTGATTAGGACTAGCCAGCCATGAGATCATGGAGTCTTAGTGACAGATTCATGTCCTCCGCTGGTTCTTCTAGATACTTGATTGTCGGACACTGGCTTTCTGATTAGGACTAGCCAGCCATGAGATCATGGAGTCTTAGTGACAGATTCATGTCCTCCGCTGGTTCTTCTAGATACTTGATTGTCGGACACTTGCTTTCTGATTAGGACTAGCCAGCCATGAGATCATGGAGTCTTAGTGACAGATTCATGTCCTCCGCTGGTTCTTCTAGATACTTGATTGTCGGACACTTGCTTTCTGATTAGGACTAGCCAGCCATGAGATCATGGAGTCTTAGTGACAGATTCATGTCCTCCGCTGGTTCTTCTAGATACTTGATTGTCGGACACTTGCTTTCTGATTAGGACTAGCCAGCCATGAGATCATGGAGTCTTAGTGACAGATTCATGTCCTCCGCTGGTTCTTCTAGATACTTGATTGTCGGACACTTGCTTTCTGATTAGGACTAGCCAGCCATGAGATCATGGAGTCTTAGTGACAGATTCATGTCCTCCGCTGGTTCTTCTAGATACTTGATTGTCGGACACTTGCTTTCTGATTAGGACTAGCCAGCCATGAGATCATGGAGTCTTAGTGACAGATTCATGTCCTCCGCTGGTTCTTCTAGATACTTGATTGTCGGACACTTGCTTTCTGATTAGGACTAGCCAGCCATGAGATCATGGAGTCTTAGTGACAGATTCATGTCCTCCGCTGGTTCTTCTAGATACTTGATTGTCGGACACTTGCTTTCTGATTAGGACTAGCCAGCCATGAGATCATGGAGTCTTAGTGACAGATTCATGTCCTCCGCTGGTTCTTCTAGATACTTGATTGTCGGACACTTGCTTTCTGATTAGGACTAGCCAGCCATGAGATCATGGAGTCTTAGTGACAGATTCATGTCCCCCGCTGGTTCTTCTAGATACTTGATTGTCGGACACTGGCTTTCTGATTAGGACTAGCCAGCCATGAGATCATGGAGTCTTAGTGACAGATTCATGTCCTCCGCTGGTTCTTCTAGATACTTGATTGTCGGACACTGGCTGTCTGATTAGGACTAGCCAGCCATGAGATCATGGAGTCTTAGTGACAGATTCATGTCCTCCGCTGGTTCTTCTAGATACTTGATTGTCGGACACTGGCTTTCTGATTAGGACTAGCCAGCCATGAGATCATGCAGTCTTAGTGACAGATTCATGTCCTCCGCTGGTTCTTCTAGATACTTGATTGTCGGACACTTGCTTTCTGATTAGGACTAGCCAGCCATGAGATCATGGAGTCTTAGTGACAGATTCATGTCTTCCGCTGGTTCTTCTAGATACTTGATTGTTGGACACTTGCTTTCTGATTAGGGCTAGCCAGCCATGAGATCATGGAGTCTTAGTGACAGATTCATGTCACCCGCTGGTTCTACTAGATACTTGATTATCGGACACTTGCTTTCTGATTAGGACTAGCCAGCCATGAGATCATGGAGTCTTAGTGACAGATTCATGTCCTCCGCTGGTTCTTCTAGATACTTGATTGTCGGACACTTGCTTTCTGATTAGGACTAGCCAGCCATGAGATCATGGAGTCTTAGTGACAGATTCATGTCCTCGCTGGTTCTTCTAGATACTTGATTGTCGGACACTTGCTTTCTGATTAGGACTAGCCAGCCATGAGATCATGGAGTCTTAGTGACAGATTCATGTCCTCCGCTGGTTCTTCTAGATACTTGATTATCGGACACTTGCTTTCTGATTAGGACTAGCCAGCCATGAGATCATGGAGTCTTAGTGACAGATTCATGTCACCCGCTGGTTCTACTAGATACTTGATTATCGGACACTTGCTTTCTGATTAGGACTAGCTAGCCATGAGATCATGGAGTCTTAGTGACAGATTCATGTCCTTCGCTGGTTCTTCTAGATACTTGATTATCGGACACTTGATTTTTGATTGGGGCTAGCCAGCCATGAAATCATGGTGTCTTAGTGACAGATTCATGTTCTCCGCTGGTTCTTCTAGATACTTGATTGTCGGACACTTGCTTTCTGATTAGGACTAGCCAGCCATGAGATCATGGAGTCTTAGTGACAGATTCATGACCCCCGCTGGTTCTTCTAGATACTTAATTGTCGGACACTTGCTTTCTGATTAGGGCTAGCCAGCCATGAGATCATGGAGTCTTAGTGACAGATTCATGTCCTCCGCTGGTTCTTCTAGATACTTGATTATCAGACACTTGCTTTCTGATTAGGACTAGCCAGCCATGAGATCATGGAGTCTTAGTGACAGATTCACGTCCCCCGCTGGTTCTTCTAGATACTTGATTATCGGACACTTGCTTTCTGATTAGGACTAGCCAGCCATGAGATCATGGAGTCTTAGTGACAGATTCATGTCCTCCGCTGGTTCTTCTAGATACTTGATTATCGGACACTTGCTTTCTGATTAGGACTAGCCAGCCATGAGATCATGGAGTCTTAGTGACAGATTCATGTCCTCCGCTGGTTTTTCTAGATACTTGATTACAGTATTGAGTCCATAGTCTCTTTACTGTATGAGCAGTGAGACTATGGACTCTTTACTGTAAGAGCAGTGAGACTATGGATTCTTTACTGTAAGAGCAGTGAGACTATAGACTCTTTACTGTAAGAGCAGTGAAACTATGGACTCTTTACTGTAAGAGCAGTGAGACTATGGACTCTTTACTGTAAGAGCAGTGAGACTATAGACTCTTTACTGTAAGAGCAGTGAAACTATGGACTCTTTACTGTAAGAGTGGTGAGACCATGGACTCTTTACTGTAAGAGCAGTGAGACTACGGACTCTTTACTGTAAGAACACTGAGACTATGGACTCTTTACTGTAAGAACAGTGAGACTATGGACTATTTACTGTAAGAGCAGCGAGGCTATGGACTCTTTACTGTAAGAGCAGTGAGACTATGGACTCTTTACTGTAAGAGCAGTGAGACTATGGACTCTTTACTGTAAGAGCAGTGAGACTATGGACTCTTTACTGTAAGAGCAGTGAGACTACGGACTCTTTACTGTAAGAACACTGAGACTATGGACTCTTTACTGTAAGAGCAGTGAGACTATGGACTCTATACTGTAAGATGAATCTCAAAAGCCCATACAAAATAGATCAGTAATAGAACCCTTCAGAGGCCGTCCGATAACAAGAACTTTTACCAATTAAGAACTGAGCAGAGTGAAGGAGGTGGGACTTTTTTTTCATATGGTGATGTGGTCATATGAATGTATGTAATGCAATGTGAAACATTGTCTATGGAATGCATATCCTAATCATTTCTCCTTTTTCTATGGGGTATAAATATCCTTGTTGGGAGACAAAAGGTTACCATTGTCATCCCTACCATCCAGTCTACCTAATTTTCAATGCTCTGCCTAGATCATTGCTGGGTTACCTGCCTTGCTGTTCTGTCTCTAATAAACACGCATGAACCCCTCCCAAGAAGCATCGTATTCCTGTGGACATTTTCAAACGGCACAGGGCAAGGACCTCAAAGGTAGTATTTCCTGAAATACTGCCTGTACCAGGAGCTACACCAGAAAGTGGTGCAGATGCAGAACATGTCTCTGCTACTTTACATATTAGGGTTATTTAGTTTGGAAAAAAATTGAGTGAGGCGCAATCTAATAACTATATGAGTGGGAAGTACAGAGACAAAGAAGGTTTGTAACACAAAGAAGAGGACTCTTTACTTTAAGAGCAGTAAGACTATGGACTCTATACTGTAAGAGCAGTGAGACTATAGACTCTATACTGTAAGAGCAGCGAGGCTATGGACTCTTTACTGTAAGAGCAGTGAGACTATGGACTCTATACTGTAAGAGCAGTGATGCTATGGACTCTATACTGTAAGAGCAGCGAGGCTATGGACTCTATACTGTAAGAGCAGTGAGACTATGGACTATTTACTGTAAGAGCAGTGAGACTATGGACTCTATACTGTAAGAGCAGTGAGACTATGGACTCTTTACTGTAAGAGCACTGAGACTGTGGACTCTTTACTGTAAGAGCAGTGAGACTATGGAACTCTTATACTGTAAGAGCAGTGAGACTATGGACTCTTTACTGTAAGAGCAGTGAGACTATGGACTCTTTACTGTAAGAGCAGTGAGACTATGGACTCTTTACTGTAGAGCAGTGAGACTATGGACTCTTTACTGTAAGAGCAGTGAGACTATGGACTCTATACTGTAAGAGCAGTGAGACTATGGACTATTTACTGTAAGAGCAGTGAGACTATGGACTCTTTACTGTAAGAGCAGTGAGACTATGGACTCTTTACTGTAAGAGCAGTGAGACTATGGACTCTTTACTGTAAGAGCAGTGAGACTATGGACTCTTTACTGTAAGAGCAGTGAGACTATGGACTCTTTACTGTAAGAGCAGTGAGACTATGGACTCTTTACTGTAAGAGCAGTGAGACTATAGACTCTTTACTGTAAGAGCAGTGAGACTATGGACTCTTTACTGTAAGAGCAGTGAGACCATGGACTCTTTACTGTAAGAGCAGTGAGACTATGGACTCTTTACTGTAAGAGCAGTGAGACTATGGACTCTTTACTGTAAGAGCAGTGAGACTATGGACTCTTTACTGTAAGAGCAGTGAGACTATGGACTCTATACTGTAAGAGCAGTGAGACTATGGACTCTTTACTGTAAGAGCAGTGAGACTATGGACTCTTTACTGTAAGAGCAGTGAGACTATGGACTCTTTACTGTAAGAGCAGTGAGACTATGGACTCTTTACTGTAAGAGCAGTGAGACTATGGACTCTTTACTGTAAGAGCAGTGAGACTATGGACTCTTTACTGTAAGAGCAGTGAGACTATGGACTCTTTACTGTAAGAGCAGTGAGACTATGGACTCTTTACTGTAAGAGCAGTGAGACTATGGACTCTTTACTGTAAGAGCGGTGAGACTATGGACTCTATACTGTAAGAGCAGTGAGACTATGGACTCTTTACTGTAAGAGCAGTGAGACTATGGACTCTATACTGTAAGAGCAGTGAGACTATGGACTCTTTACTGTAAGAGCAGTGAGACTATGGACTCTTTACTGTAAGAGCAGTGAGACTATGGACTCTTTACTGTAAGAGCAGTGAGACTATGGACTCTTTACTGTAAGAGCAGTGAGACTATGGACTCTTTACTGTAAGAGCAGTGAGACTATGGACTCTTTACTGTAAGAGCAGTGAGACTATGGACTCTTTACTGTAAGAGCAGTGAGACTATGGACTCTTTACTGTAAGAGCAGTGAGACTATGGACTCTATACTGTAAGAGCAGTGAGACTATGGACTCTATACTGTAAGAGCAGTGAGACTATGGACTCTATACTGTAAGAGCAGTGAAACTATGGACTCTTTACTGTAAGAGCAGTGAGACTATGGACTCTTTACTGTAAGAGCAGTGAGACTATGGACTCTTACTGTAAGAGCAGTGAGACTATGGACTCTTTACTGTAAGAGCAGTGAGACTATGGACTCTTTACTGTAAGAGCAGTGAGACTATGGACTCTTTACTGTAAGAGCAGTGAGACTATGGACTCTATACTGTAAGAGCAGTGAGACTATGGACTCTTTCCTGTAAGAGCAGTGAGACTATGGACTCTTTACTGTAAGAGCAGTGAGACTATGGACTCTTTACGGTAAGAGCAGTGAGACTATGGACTCTTTACTTTAAGTAGCAGCGAGACTATGGACTCTTCACTGTAAGAGCAGTGAGACTATAAACTCTTTACGGTTAGAGCAGTGAGACTATGTACTCTTTACTGTAAGAGCAGTGAGACTACGGAACTCTTTACTGGTAAGAGCAGTTGAGACTATGGACTCTTTACTGTAAGAGCTGTGAGACTATGGACTCTTTACGGTAAGAGCAGTGAGACTATGGACTCTTCACTGTAAGAGCAGCGAGACTATGGACTCTTTACTGTAAGAGCAGTGAGACTATGGACTCTTTACTGTAAGAGCAGTGAGACTATGGACTCTTTACTGTAAGAGCAGTGAGACTATGGACTCTTTACTGTATGAGCAGTGAGACTATGGACTCTTTACTGTAAGAGCAGTGAGACTATGGACTCTATACTGTAAGAGCAGTGAGACTATGGACTCTTTACTGTAAGAGCAGTGAGACTATGGACTCTTTACTGTATGAGCAGTGAGACTATGGACTCTTTACTGTAAGAGCAGTGAGACTATGGATTCTTTACTGTAAGAGCAGTGAGAC
Source organism: Bufotes viridis (assembly GCA_033119425.1). NCBI lineage: Eukaryota > Metazoa > Chordata > Amphibia > Anura > Bufonidae > Bufotes > Bufotes viridis. The sequence goes on along the minus strand of CM065589.1, from coordinate 2,066,065 downwards.
TATAGACTCTTTACTGTAAGAGCAGTGAAACTATGGACTCTTTACTGTAAGAGCAGTGAGACTATGGACTCTTTACTGTAAGAGCAGTGAGACTATAGACTCTTTACTGTAAGAGCAGTGAAACTATGGACTCTTTACTGTAAGAGTGGTGAGACCATGGACTCTTTACTGTAAGAGCAGTGAGACTACGGACTCTTTACTGTAAGAACACTGAGACTATGGACTCTTTACTGTACGAGCAGGGAGACTATGGACTCTTTACTGTAAGAGCAGTGAGACTATGGACTCTATACTGTAAGAGCAGTGAAACTATGGACTCTTTACTGTAAGAGCAGTGAGACTATGGACTCTTTACTGTAAGAGCAGGGAGACTATGGACTCTTTACTGTAAGAGCAGGGAGACTATGGACTCTTTACTGTAAGAGCAGTGAAACTATGGACTCTTTACTGTAAGAGCAGTGAGACTATGGACTCTTTACTGTAAGAGCAGTGAAACTATGGACTCTTTACTGTAAGAGCAGTGAGACTATGGACTCTTTACTGTAAGAGCAGGGAGACTATGGACTCTTTACTGTAAGAGCGGTGAGACTATGGACTCTTTACTGTAAGAGCAGGGAGACTATGGACTCTTTACTGTAAGAGCAGTGAGACTATGGACTCTATACTGTAAGAGCAGTGAAACTATGGACTCTTTACTGTAAGAGCAGTGAGACTATGGACTCTTTACTGTAAGAGCAGGGAGACTATGGACTCTTTACTGTAAGAGCGGTGAGACTATGGACTCTTTACTGTAAGAGCAGGGAGACTATGGACTCTTTACTGTAAGAGCGGTGAGACTATGGACTCTTTACTGTAAGAGCAGTGAGACTATGGACTCTTTACTGTAAGAGCAGTGAGACTATGGACTCTTTACTGTAAAAGCAGTGAGACTATGGACTCTATACTGTAAGAGCAGTGACACTATGGACTCTATACTGTAAGAGCAGTGAGACTATGGATTCTATACTGTAAGAGCAGTGAAACTATGGACTCTTTACTGTAAGAGCAGTGAGACTATGGACTCTTTACTGTAAGAACAATGAGAATATGGGCTCTACTGTAAGAGCAGTGGGACTATGGACTCTTTACTGTAAAAGCAGGGAGACTATGGACTCTACTGTAAAAGCAGTGAGACTATGGACTCTACTGTAAAAGCAGTGAGACTATGGACTCTATACTGTAAGAGCAGTGAGACTATGGACTCTTTCCTTTAAGAGCGGTGAGACTATCGACTCTTTACTGTAAGAGCAGTGAGACTATGGACTCTTTACGGTAAGAGCAGTGAGACTATGGACTCTTTACTTTAAGTACACAGACTATGGACTCTTCACTGTAAGAGCAGTGAGACTATAAACTCTTTACGGTTAGAGCAGTGAGACTATGTACTCTTTACTGTAAGAGCAGTGAGACTACGGAACTCTTTACGGTAAGAACAGTTAGACTATGGACTCTTTACTGTAAGAGCTGTGAGACTATGGACTCTTTACGGTAAGAGCAGTGAGACTATGGACTCTTCACTGTAAGAGCAGCGAGGCTATGGACTCTTTACTGTAAGAGCAGTGAGACTATGGACTCTTTACTGTAAGAGCAGTGAGACTATGGACTCTTTACTGTAAGAGCAGTGAGACTATGGACTCTTTACTGTATGAGCAGTGAGACTATGGACTCTTTACTGTAAGAGCAGTGAGACTATGGACTCTATACTGTAAGAGCAGTGAGACTATGGACTCTTTCCTGTAAGAGCAGTGAGACTATGGACTCTATACTGTAAGAGCAGTGAGACTATGGACTCTGTACTGTAAGAGCAGTGAGACTATGGACTCTTTACTGTAAGAGCAGTGAGACTATGGACTGTATACTGTAAGAGCAGTGAGACTATGGACTCTATACTGTAAGAGCAGTGAGACTATGGACTCTATACCGTAAGAGCAGTGAGACTATGGACTCTTTACTGTAAGAGCAGTGAGACTATGGATTCTTTACGGTAAGAGCAGTGAGACTATGGACTCTTTACTGTAAGAGCAGTGAGACTATGGAACTCTCTGCCTGAGGAGGTGGTGATGGTGAGTTCACTAAAAGAGTTCAAGAGGGGCCTGGATGTATTTCTGGAGTGTAATAATATTTCAGGCTACAGCTACTAGAGAGGGATCGTTGATACAGGGAGTTATTCTGATGCCTGATTGGAGTCGGAAAGGAATTTGTTCCCCCTAAAGTGGGGAAAATTGGCTTCTGCCTCACAGGTTGTTTTTTTTTGGCTTGCTCTAGATCAACGTTGCAGGAAAACAGGCCGAACTTGATGGACAGATGTCTTTTTTCAGCTTTACAAAGGATGTTACTATGTGGGCTTCAGTACATCGGGCGCAGTGCAGACTGTGGGAATAAACATCGGTGGAATATGATGAATAGTTAGATGAAACATAGCGTGTTCATGCAAATGCACTAAGAACTTCCTGACCATTTCTAATGGTTGAAGAAATAGGAAAATTCGGGATTTTTTAAAATTATATTCATTTTTTAGATATATAACACATCAATTTAATGCCATTTCCTTCTGTGTGGTGAATACCTGGTGCTGCCCCTATGTAAAAAAAAATCTTTTATTGTAAAATCTCATTCTCACTTAAATATGTTGGTCAGTGATTTGAATCAGTATATGAAATCCAACAATACAAACAGGTACAAAACAAGGAAACTCATTCTTACCACCACATTTCTTAATTTATTAATACCAGGCAACTGGTATAAATACACGATGAATCTGTTTCCTTTCTATTAAAAAGATGGCTGCCTGAATCCACCACTAGGGGGAGTTCACTGCTTTGAAATTTATGTAGTTACAATTGACTGTAATGGAGGCTGTAATAATCTGTTTGAACTTTGCTCCCCCTAGTGGTAGCATTATGAAAAAAAGTTCAGCACCTGGGACCTGTAGCAGTGGTATGCTCTGCCTCCAATGAAGGAACACCATTGATTCTCCTGCAGTGTGGATGGAGGTATGAATAAGTTTATAGGAACTAGCTGTTCCATTGTCGTGAATGGGACGGCTTCTTGTAATTACACCTCCCGAGGATAGGTCAATGATAAAAATACCTTGAAAAACCTCATCAAAATGGCTTCTCTCCTGTGTGACTTGTCCGATGATCTCTAAATAGTGCTTTAGTAATAAAACATTTGCCACATTCTGAACATGAAAACGGCATCTCTCCTATATGAATTCTGTGATGATTCCTAAGTTTAGCTTTAGTAATGAACAACTTTCCACATTCGGAACATGAATACGGCTTCTCTCTTGTGTGAATTCTCCCATGTATGACCAGATTTGATTTATCTGTAAAACATTTCTCAAATTCTGAACATGAATATGGCTTCTCTCCTGTATGAATCTTCTTATGCCTAATAAGAGTTGATTTGTTTGTAAAGGATCTTCTACATCGTAAACACGAAAAGAGCTTCTCTCCTGTGTGAATTCGCTCATGTTTAGCATAATCAGATTTTTGTGTAAAACATTTCCCACATTCTGAACATGCATATGGCTTCTCTCCTGTGTGAATTCTCACATGTTTAACAAGATCTGATTTTTGTGCAAAGGATTTGCCACATTCTGAACATGAGGCTGACTTCTTTCCTGTGTGACTTCTTTCATGTCTCAGAAGACTGGATTTACTTGTAAAGGATCCTCTACACCGTAAACATGAATATGGTTTCTCTCCTGTGTGAATTCTACCATGTTTAACAAGATCAGATTTTTGTGTAAATGATTTCCCACATTCTGGACATGAAAATGGTTTCTCTCCTGTGTGAATTCGCTTATGTCTAACAAGATTTGAATTATTAGTAAAGCACTTCTTACATTCTGAACATGAATATGGTTTCTCTCCTGTGTGAATTCTCTGATGTGCAATAAGTTGTGGTTTCATTGTAAAACATTTCCCACATTCTGAACATGAATATGGCTTCTCTCCTGTGTGAATTCTCTTATGTATAACAAGCTGTGAGTTATCTGTAAAGCACTTCTCACACTCTGAACATGAATACGGCTTCTCTCCTGTGTGAATTCTTTTATGCCTAATCAGATTTGATTTATCGGTAAAGCACTTTTCACATTCTGAACAGGAGTAACGCTTCTCCACAGTACGAAATTGAAATCTTTCACCCCCTTTCGGACCTATACTTGTGGTAACAATCTGTGATTGGTCAGGAGAAGGTTCCTCATGATTAGGAGGATTATATGATAGATCTGTACTGTTAAGTCCTGGATATACATTAAGGGTAATGAGGTGTTCCCTTGAAGAGCGCTGTGTGATATCTTCATAATTTAGTGATAAAATGTTTCCTTCAGAATTCTTACAGGGATTTTCTGTAAGGATTAAACGTGTATTTAATTATTTTTTTAAACAACAAAGTAGAAAAAGGCATAATATTCTTATTAGGATGCAAACATACATGAAGCTTCTGAGGTCTACAGCTTGAGGTCCAGCGGGAAGGAGAGGCATAACCAGTTTTTTATGCAGTTTTTTTTTTTAGCCAACACCATAAGTAGATTCAAAAGTAATTGGATATGAAGGAAGGACTTAACTTTTTTCTTTCTGCTGGATCCATTTCTGGATTTGGCTCAAAAACTGTATCCACTTTTTAGGACTTGAAAAACTCCATGAAATACATTTTTTGCAAGTGTTTATTTTGGCAGAATTTGTAAGGGGAGAAATTTGTATTTATTTTTTCCTACAGATGAGTCTACGGGAAAACACGTTAAAAGTCTGCCATTACCTGGAACAGGGATCAGCAACCATGAAACTACAACTCCCAGCATGCAAACATGCCTGGCTGTTCTAAGTCCCACAGAAGTAAATGAAGCATTCTGGGAGTCGTAGTTTATCCATTAGCTTCAACCTTCAATCAATGGCCCTAAGTGACGGTGATCCAGACAGTGGGGAGAGGTTGGGGTGCGGCCACACGTTCATTGATGCAGTTTTTGAAGCTAAAATCAGCAGTGGCTGATAAAAGGACAGGCGGTATAAAGGACAGGCTGTATAAAGGACAGTTACCACGTCTCTTTTTGAATTCACTGCTGGTCTGGGCTTCCAAACTGCATCAGGAAACCTGAGCATGTGACTGCACCCCTAGTGGACCTCACTCATCCCTAATGGTAATTACACCAGACATGGCAGAAGGTTGTCAGTCTCCCGTGACATCAGCCACGTCATTCCGACACCATGGGTTCTTGGAAGCACTTACTATTGGGCAGATAGACATCCAGATAGGTGGAGGACTTACCTACATACTGTGGACACATATGAAGCACATGTAGCCTCTAATGTAATGTGAGAAGAGAACACGTTGTGGTGCTCCTCTATTGCATGCCACTGCTAGGGTTGTTTCAATACCAAAATCTTGATTCGGTTTCGATACCATAAAAAAGTATTGCGATACTCAATACCATTCGATACCACGCGGAAAAAAATAAAAACGCCAAAAAAGCCGCGTGCATTCCGCATTTTATGGAACATCCGGCATAACACGTTTGTGCAGTGACATGTAATGAGGAGCACCAGCCACTTATATGTCACTGCGCACACGTGTATACACTGCACATGACGGCTCTTACCCTGTGATATAAGAGGCTGGTGCTCCTCCATTACATGTCACGGCGCACACGTGTATACACTGCACATGACGGCTCTTACCCTGTGATATAAGAGGCTGGTGCTCCTCCATTACATGTCACTGCACACACGTGTATACACTGCACATGATGGGTCTTACCTTGTGATATAAGAGGCTGGTGCTCCTCCATTACATGTCACTGCACACGTGTACACACTGCACATGACGGCTCTTACCCTGTGATATAAGAGGCTGGTGCTCCTCCATTACATGTCACTGCACACACGTGTATACACTGCACATGACGGCTCTTACCCTGTGATATAAGAGGCTGGTGCTCCTCCATTACATGTCACTGCACACACGTGTATACACTGCACATGACAGCTCTTACCCTGTGATATAAGAGGCTGGTGCTCCTCCATTACATGTCACTGCACACAAGAGTATACACTGCACATGACGGGTCTTACCCTGTGATATAAGAGGCTGGTGCTCCTCCATTACATGTCACTGCACACACGTGTATACACTGCACATGACGGCTCTTACCCTGTGATATAAGAGGCTGGTGCTCCTCCATTACATGTCACTGCACACACGTGTATACACTGCACATGATGGGTCTTACCTTGTGATATAAGAGGCTGGTGCTCCTCCATTACATGTCACTGCACACGTGTACACACTGCACATGACGGCTCTTACCCTGTGATATAAGAGGCTGGTGCTCCTCCATTACATGTCACTGCACACACGTGTATACACTGCACATGACGGCTCTTACCCTGTGATATAAGAGGCTGGTGCTCCTCCATTACATGTCACTGCACACACGTGTATACACTGCACATGACAGCTCTTACCCTGTGATATAAGAGGCTGGTGCTCCTCCATTACATGTCACTGCACACAAGAGTATACACTGCACATGACGGGTCTTACCCTGTGATATAAGAGGCTGGTGCTCCTCCATTACATGTCACTGCACACACGTGTATACACTGCACATGACGGCTCTTACCCTATGATATAAGAGGCTGGTGCTCCTCCATTACATGTCACTGCACACACGTGTATACACTGCACATGACGGCTCTTACCCTGTGATATAAGAGGCTGGTGCTCCTCCATTACATGTCACTGCACACACGTGTATACACTGCACATGACGTCTCTTACCCTGTGATATAAGAGGCTGGTGCTCCTCCATTACATGTCACTGCACACACGTGTATACACTGCACATGACGGCTCTTACCCTGTGATATAAGAGGCTGGTGCTCCTCCAATACATGTCACTGCACACACGTGTATACACTGCACATGACGGCTCTTACCTTGTGATATAAGAGGCTGGTGCTCCTCCATTACATGTCACTGCACACACGTGTATACACTGCACATGACGGCTCTTACCCTGTGATATAAGAGGCTGGTGCTCCTCCATTACATGTCACTGCACACACGTGTATACACTGCACATGACGGCTCTTACCCTGTGATATAAGAGGCTGGTGCTCCTCCATTACATGTCACTGCACACACGTGTATACACTGCACATGACGGGTCTTACCCTGTGATATAAGAGGCTGGTGCTCCTCCATTACATGTCACTGCACACACGTGTATACACTGCACATGGCGGCTCTTACCCTGTGATATAAGAGGCTGGTGCTCCTCCATTACATGTCACTGCACACACGTGTATACACTGCACATGACGGGTCTTACCCTGTGATATTAGAGGCTGGTGCTCCTCCATTACATGTCACTGCACACACATGTATACACTGCACATGACGGCTCTTACCCTGTGATATAAGAGGCTGGTGCTCCTCCATTACATGTCACTGCACACACGTCTATACACTGCACATGACGGCTCTTACCCTGTGATATAAGAGGCTGGTGCTCCTCCATTACATGTCACTGCACACACGTGAATACACTGCACATGGCGGGTCTTACCCTGTGATATAAGAGGCTGGTGCCCCTCCATTACATGTCACTGCACACACGTCTATACACTGCACATGACGGCTCTTACCCTGTGATATAAGAGGCTGGTGCTCCTCCATTACATGTCACTGCACACACGTGTATACACTGCACATGACGGGTCTTACCCTGTGATATAAGAGGCTGGTGCTCCTCCATTACATGTCACTGCACACACGTGTATACACTGCACATGGCGGCTCTTACCCTGTGATATAAGAGGCTGGTGCTCCTCCATTACATGTCACTGCACACACGTGTATACACTGCACATGACGGGTCTTACCCTGTGATATTAGAGGCTGGTGCTCCTCCATTACATGTCACTGCACACACATGTATACACTGCACATGACGGCTCTTACCCTGTGATATAAGAGGCTGGTGCTCCTCCATTACATGTCACTGCACACACGTCTATACACTGCACATGACGGCTCTTACCCTGTGATATAAGAGGCTGGTGCTCCTCCATTACATGTCACTGCACACACGTGAATACACTGCACATGACGGGTCTTACCCTGTGATATAAGAGGCTGGTGCCCCTCCATTACATGTCACTGCACACACGTCTATACACTGCACATGACGGCTCTTACCCTGTGATATAAGAGGCTGGTGCTCCTCCATTACATGTCACTGCACACACGTGAATACACTGCACATGACGGCTCTTACCCTGTGATATAAGAGGCTGGTGCTCCTCCATTACATGTCACTGCACACACGTGTATACACTGCACATGACGGCTCTTACCTTGTGATATAAGAGGCTGGTGCTCCTCCATTACATGTCACTGCACACACGTGTATACACTGCACATGACGGCTCTTACCCTGAGATATAAAAGGCTGGTGCTCCTCCATTATATGTCACTGCACACACGTGTACACACTGCACATGACGGCTCTTACCCTGTGATATAAGAGGCTGGTGCTCCTCCATTACATATCACTGCACACACGTGTATACACTGCACGTGACGGCTCTTACCCTGTGATATAAGAGGCTGGTGCTCCTCCATTACATGTCACTGCACACACATGTATACACTGCACATGACGGCTCTTACCCTGTGATATAAGAGGCTGGTGCTCCTCCATTACATGTCACTGCACACACGTGTATACACTGCACATGATGGCTCTTATCCTGTGATATAAGAGGCTAGTGCTCCTCCGTTACATGTCACTGCAAGCACGTGTATACACTGCACATGACGGCTCTTACCTTGTGATATAAGAGGCTGGTGCTCCTCTATTACATGTCACTGCACACACGTGTATACACTGCACATGACGGCTCTTACCTTGTGATATAAGAGGCTGGTGCTCCTCCATTACATGTCACTGCACACACGTGTATACACTGCACATGACGGGTCTTACCCTGTGATATAAGAGGCTGGTGCTCCTCCATTACATGTCACTGCACACACGTGTATACACTGCACATGACGGCTCTTACCCTGTGATATAAGAGGCTGGTGCTCCTCCATTACATGTCACTGCACACACGTGTATACACTGCACATGACGGCTCTTACCCTGTGATATAAGAGGCTGGTGCTCCTCCATTACATGTCACTGCACACACGTGTATATACTGCACATGACGGCTCTTACCCTGTGATATAAGAGGCTGGTGCTCCTCCATTACATGTCACTGCACACACGTGTATACACTGCACATGACGGCTCTTACCCTGTGATATAAGAGGCTGGTGCTCCTCCATTACATGTCACTGCACACACGTGTATACACTGCACATGACGGCTCTTACCCTGTGATATAAGAGGCTGGTGCTCCTCCATCATGGCCTCCTTGTACAGATCCTGGTGGCCTTCCATATACTCCCACTCCTCCATGGAGAAATAGACAGTGACATCCTGACACCTTATAGGAACCTGACAACACAATGACACCGTCTATCACCCAGACCCTCAGTGCTGTTACTGGAGAATTTCCCAGCATTCCCAGCAGTGTCACCTCTCCAGTCAGCAGCTCCATCATCTTGTGGGTGAGCTCTAGGATCTTCTGCTCATGTATCCAGGGGGTGAGGGGAGGCTCTGTGATGGGGGGAGGGGTCCTGCTCCGCCCTCCTGACTCCTGGAGATGGATGATGGGAGTCACACAGTCCCCGATGTCTTCTTCACTATTGTGTACTCCTGTGGATGGAGAGGACACTTAGGGAATAAACCCTTCAGGGGCCATGTGCTCTCCTCCGGCCTCTCCTCCTGGTACAACGTGCCTGCTTACCTCCTCATGGCTCCTACATGACTATTGGTCACTGGTCACATGACACATCACTCACCATACTGGGGGCTGATCTTCAGGTTCTCCGTCACTTGGAAGGTCTGGGGGCCGTTCTCCAGGACCCTGGACTCTTCCTATCACTTCCTATGATGGATTCTCCTTCCCGATGTCTGACTTGTTACAGAATACAATACAGAGGAGAGAAATCTAGAGAAGTTTACCTCTCCGCTCAGCAGGGAGATGATCTCCAAGGTGAGGTCTAATATTCTTCTGCTGATCTCCTTCCCGTCCATCCTCGGGGTCATTCAGGAGAAAGAGGAGAGAACTGGAGGAGCTGGAGGCTTCTAGTACTGCAGGCGCCTTTGCATGAGGAGAGAGAGGAAATCATCCAGGGGACAAGACCAGATGTCACCTCCTGAGCCTGGAGGGGCCCCCACACATGGATTCCAGGGGCCCCAACATGGAGATCTCTGGTGGCCCCACAGGAGATAAGTGTCTGATAGATGCAGGTCCCACCTCTGGGCTGTGCTCAGCTGTGTCCAGAACTCCTAGAGAAGAGACTGGAGAGAGCTGAGCTCAGGCCGGGCCCCGCTCCATTCATTTTCCTCCTGGAGGCAGGGGCCCCTCACTGGGACAGTCAGGGGCCAGCGAATGATGACAACCCCTGAAGGGTTCTATTACTGATCAATTTTGTATGGGATTTTTTAAATTCATCTATACATTTGTGTGCTTGTGTGGAGTGGACTTTGGACTGTAGTGTAGCTGTAATGTGTTTATATTGCAGTCCAAGGTCTATATGCATTAGGAGGCACTTGGAGGGAGAAACTATTTTGCTGACATGTAGCTTTGACTCTAAAGATAAGATAACAAATGTGTAGCTAAAGACTCGTGTCTCTCTATCATTGGTTTGCTTAAACATCATGTCATTGGATTACGACTATATACGTCTCATGGAAGCAATAAACAAATCAGAGAGACCTTTGAACTACACTTAAGTGTGTCCTGTGTCAATCTCTCTCTCCTGGCCAGAAAAGAATCAAATCAAGCTGAATACTGAAGTCTAGTACCAGGGGTACCAATAAGAGGGGAAGAAATGAATATTCCTAACAATCTGGGGGCTCTGTCCGGGATCGAGAAGGTCATCCTCGGGTCTGGTGAGAAGAGACACCAATTTTGTCCTCTGGCCGATCCGAGGGCACTGGCCACGTCTCGGAGTAAGTACAGAGTTTTGTATCCGGGATACATAGATACAACTCAGGGAGTCTGTTCGTTAGTGCTTGGAGCACTACATATAGTATTGTGTCAGGGACACATAAGATACAACTCAGGGAGTTGTACACAGCTCAGGGAGCTGTCAGATTAGGTACTCAGGAAAGTCCAGTAACAAGGAAAGCGTACTTCAGAGGGCTTGATTTCACAGAAGGTTTCACAGCTTGATTTGATTCTTAATAAGATAATTGTAGAAGTTTGCATGATAAGTTGTTTTGTCTAACATACTTATATAAGGGGAAGTGACCGGCTGGGTGGTAAGTGTACAGCTGTCGTCCCAAGACTAACATTCTGTTTTGTTTTTTGCTATTACTGTTTTGAATTCTTTTTGTAAGAAAATAAGTTTTGATAATGAGTATTCAAAAATCTAAGACAGAATGTCCTAAACCAGAACCAGGAGAAACATGTAAACAATATGTTGCCCGAGTCAGACCTACAAATTATTATCTTGTTATCCCATGGGTAGATAATTTGGCAGGATGGACAGAGGCAATGGAAGCGGTAGACCCCTTTCCCAGGGAAGGAGACAATAGCATATATCACATGGACATGGTCAAGGGTCTATGCTTAGGCGACACTGCCGCCTGGCCGTATTTTGAACCTGACCCTTCATGGGATATGTATTATATGCAGAAAGGAGGAGAACAATGGCTAGAGATAGCTCCCCACTGGTATGACCCCAACATGTGACAAAAGGTTTAAAAAGATCAAAAGACGATAGAAAACTACATGAGATACAGACTAAGAATGAAAATGATAAAAACCATCAGATGTATCCCCCACCTTCATATCTACATAAAATTAACTGTTTAGCGCTCAGGATTTAATAGCAGCCAGTCACATAATAGCAGGACACGCAGTTAATAAACAACCCCCACCCCCAATTGTATCGAGATATAATTTAAGGAACAAGGAAAAAGTGGAAAAGGATAGTGAGATAAGGGGGCCTGAGACATCCATGCCTTTTTTGACGGTTGGTAATCAACTGATGAAAAAGGCTTTGGACATAGATGACCTTAATAAGATTATTAAACACTGCCCCAAGCCTACCGTGGCTCCGTCTGGCACAGCGGCTTATTTAAAGAAAGCCTGTAAAGGGAGAAATAAGCGAAAGACAGCAGGAAACTTTCATAGATCAAATGATAGAAGCCAAGACTTCCAAACCATGAATAACTGCTGTTATAACTGTGGACAGGAGGGACATTGGGCTAGACAGTGCACAACACCCAGGAGAGACACGCAGAATCAGGGAGCACACAGCCAACAACAGCCCATGACACAAAGGGGACAGAATACAGATAGACAGAGTGCATGCAGACTCAGCCCAGGTTCCCCATTGATTGGAATCATCAACAACCCTACTGACGGGGCCCGGAGGGAGTCACCCCAGCTTCACACAGGTCACCACCCACTGGAAAGATACACCGATTATTTTGGTTAAAGTTGCAGGAAGGAAGGTAGGATTCATGGTAGACAGCGGCGCCACCTCCAGTGTGTTTAACAAAGACATGTACAAGGGACCTTTAAGAAAGTCTGACCCCTCTATGGAAATCAACGGGGTATTAACTAAAACATATAAAATGAGTCCCAATAGAGACAGTGGACGGTGAATACATCACGGACCATACTTTCAGCATCATACCAGACTGCCCTGTAAGTTTATTAGGAAGGGACCTGTTTGTGAAGTTGGACTTGGCAGTGATAGTAAAAAATGACGGACTAAGTATTCACTCAGCCACCATGCCCATAGTGACCCCGGCTATATGTACATTTGTTAGTTTACAGGACCACCCTGAGCTAGGAGACATAAACCCTTCACTATGGTCACAGGGCGACTATGACACGGGCCTGATTGATTGCACACCTTATCAAGCACATCTTAAACCAGGTGCTACACCGGTGTATCAAAAGTAATACCCACTGTCCAAGGAAAAGATTGAGGGTCTACGGCCAATGATAGAAGAATATCTGAGAAGAAATCCTCGAGGAGGTGATTTCACCTTACTCCACCCCTATCAATCCTGTGACAAAGGCAGATGGTACTACCCGCTTTGCCCAGGATTTGAGGGCAATCAACAATCTCATTGTGCCCATAGCCTCAGTGGTTCCTGATGTCACAACTCTCCTTTCCTCCATCTCCTTGGAAGCCGTCTGTTTAATAAGAGTACCATTTTGATTTTTCCTTTGAGGGACGTCAACTGACCTGGGGTAGAATGCTACAGGGGTATGCTGATTCACCAGTTGTGTACAGCATTGTCCTCCAAGCCACTTGAAACCCTGGCACCCCAAGGTTCCATCCTGATGCAGTATGGTGATAATCTGTTGCGCAGCATGTCAGTGGAGGCAAGTGGCATGATGGTATATCCTTGTTGAAATAGTTGTCTAGAATGTGGTCATAAAGTGTCGTTAAAAGAAACTGCAGTGGTGCAAAAGCAGGTTGAAGACTTGGGCTTTGTCCTCACACAGGGGAAAAGAAGAATCAGTCGGGAGAATCCAGTCTGTGTGGGTCTGGTCACCACGTCACTACAAAGGAAATGCTGTCCTTTCTTGGTATGATAAACTACTGTAGACAATGGATCCCCGACTGTTCTTAATATGACAATATTTTGAGGCAAGCCACTCTGGAAAGAATCCCCAGAGCTAATAAGATGGTCAAAAGGAATGTTGAATGCTTTCGATACTCTGAAATGTTCATTGATGTGTAGCCCAGGATTGGGCCTCCTGAATATAACCTACCATTCCACATGTCTGCTGTAACAAAGCATGTAAAACCATGGCGGGAACTGCTCACTCAAGAGCCACGGGAAAGTTCGTCCTTGTGCCTTTTTCTCAAAGAGTAATGCCTGTCCTGTACAAGGGATGCCCGGCATGTCTCACGTGCTCTTGCGGCCTGTGCGATGATGGTGGAATTAGCCACACCCTTTACACTGGGACACCACACTGACTTGCATACTATCCATGACGTAGTGGGACTACTCAGAGGTATTCATACGCAGCACATGTCAGCACAAAGATTGTCAGGATATGAAGTCCTTTTACTCAGTGATCCATCATTACATATTAAATATGCCTCACATACGGCAGGACCCGCACCTATACTGAATGTATTACTAGGACTAAAGGGACAGACCAGGCGAGACATGACTGTCTCAAGGTTACTAGAATAGGAAACCTCCGCCAGACTAGACTTGTCAGCCACCCCCATACGGACGCACCAGAAGTGTCAGTAGGCGGTTCATGTTCACGTCCACTCGATACCGTCTACTGTGCAGCATATGCAGTAGTGATGCTGCTCAGATATCATCCATGAGTTTGACCCGTTCATGCTGCAATCAGCCCAGAGCTGCAGAATTAATAGCACTTACAAGGGCATGCCAAATACACAAAAACAAACCTGTCACAATATACACGGACAGCGAGATATGCACACGGGGTTGTGTGTGGGACCATGGGGTAATCTGGCAGCAGGGGTTTCACCACAGCTGACGGTAGAAAATATCTCATTCCCAGCTTATAGATGATCCTGTTGGCCGCCCTTCAGCTTCCCTCCACAAATAGCTGTGTATACATTGCAAAGCATACATACTCGAGGAAAAGACTGGGTTTATCCTGTTTTGCAGAAAAATCACACACTGGATTGGTCTGCAAGAGAAACCATGTATACCCCAGCACAGCGCTGCACTTTTCATAGCACATTTTTGCGGGTAGGCACAACAGCATCAAAATGCACCCTTTTGCAGCCCAAATTTCTTGTAGAATGCATGAATCGAACAGTTAAAGACAAACTTAGGAGAAGCCACAGCAGGTACTTTTGAAATGGAAACAAACCCTACCTATTATATTGGCAGAAATAAGAATGACTCTAATAAGAGGTTAGGACTGTCACCCGTTGAAATCCTCATAGGTAGGCCCTTTCCAGCTCCTTGGGCAAGCCACCCCTAGTGGTACAGGAAGGCGACATAGACCAGAATAGGGAAGAATATGTCACAAAACTGATTAAAGTTCTTAGTGAAACTGAAGAAAAAGTTGCTTGTAAGTCTCCCTCTCTTCCACAGGAACCAACGCACCCGTTCCGGGCTGGGGACACGGTGGTGGTCAGGGTACTACGTGAAGGAAAGATCCCAAGGAGCTGGCATTCGGACCCCCTACCACGGTGGTAGCAGTCACTAGAACGGCGATTCTCACAGAAGAGGCTCCAGTCTGGATTCATGCTAGCAGAGTGAAAAGGATCCCTGAGGCTTCTTCTCCGGTGTCCAACAAAGACAAAGAGCGGAGCTCAGAAGAAGCCTTGCCACAGGCTGAAGATGAAGACCCCACAATATTCTGGGAGATTTGTTTGTCTGCTGCTGATTATTAATCTTTGTGTTTTCTTACCAATCGGACTCATTACCACTTGTATTTATCATCCAGAGGAGATGAGTTTATTATGTGGTGCACCAAATAATCACACAGTCTCTACAGGAGCAAAGGAGCAAGATCCAGTTGTTCCTGGACCCTCATATTCTGAACAGAATAGTATAATCAGGATAGTGAAGGCCCTGAATGTTAGCTCATTGTGCCTTAAAGATTTACAGAGTCCACGAGACCTTATACAAACATGTGTTACTGTATCCAATGTATACCCTCATTAGTTAATACATTTATGAGATGTAGGCGAGTCCCAGATACACCACAAGCTGCATACATTCAGATACCTCAAGAAAACCTGGGTCTCCAGAGGAGTACCAACAATACTTACAGAAATATTTTGAAAGGAACAAAATGAAAAACCAAAAATGAAATATGTAGATGGTTTTTAAGAGGGGATTGAAGGGTTCTATTACTGAGATATTTTGTATGGGCTTTTTTAAATTCATCTATACATTGGTGTGGAGTGGACTTTGGACTGTAGTGTAGCTGTAATGTGTTTATATTGCAGTCCATGGTCTATATGCATTAGGAGGCACTTGGAGGGAGAAACTATTTTGCTGACATGTAGCTTTGACTCTAAAGATAAGATAACAAATGTGTAGCTCTGTGATTGGATAGCTTAAACATCATGTCATTGGATTACGACTATATACGTCGCATGGAAGCATTAAACAAATTAGAGAGACCTTTGAACAGCACCCAATTGTGTCTTGTGTCAATCTCTCTCTCCTGGCCAGAAAAGAATCAAATCAAGCTGAATACCGAAGTCTAGTACCAGGGGTACCAATAAGAGGGGAAGAAATGAATATTCCTAATAACCCCCACTATCCCCACTACTCCCCCATCATACTAAGCTGAGGAGCGGAGAAGGATTCCCTGTGTGTAATGGAGGAGAATCTCCAGAGGTGACATGTCTGAGCTCTCCACCACACTGTCTCCTCACAGCTCATCTTACCTGCAGGCTGGAGGAATGGCTGATACCAGAGAGAACAAGAGCCCTGACTACCGACCAGGACCTGCCCAGGATCTGCTGCACTGCCAGAGCTGAAGGACCTGCCCGGTATCTGCTGCACTGCCAGAGCTGAAGGACCTGGGGTGATCAGTGCTGGGGGCGGGGCTCAGCAGTGGACAGAGGAGGTGGTGAAGGACCTGGGGGTGACGTCACCGTCATGTGACCAGTGCAGGGGGGCGAGGCTCAGCAGTGGAGAGGAGGTGGTGAAGGACCTGGGATGATGTCACCGTCATGTGACCAGTGCAGGGGGAGGGGCTCAGCAGTGGAGATGAGAAGAGGTGGTGAAGGACCTGGGGTGACGTCACCGTCATGTGACCAATGCAGGGGGCGGGGCGGGGCTCAGCAGTGGAGAGAGGAGGTGGTGAAGGACCTGGGGTGACGTCACCATCATGTGACCAGTGCAGGGGGCGGGGCTCAGCAGTGGAGAGGAGAAGAGGTGGTGAAGGACCTGGGGTGACGTCACCATCATGTGATCAGTGTTGGAGTCAGGGCTCTACAGTGGAGAGGAGAAGAGGTGGTGAAGGACCTGTGAGGATGTCACTGTCATGTGATCAATGCAGGGGGCGGGGCCCAGCAGTAAAGAGGATAAGAGGTGGTAAAGAACCTGCGGTGACGTCACTATCATGTGATCAGTGCAAGGGGCGGGACTCAGCAGTGAAAAGCAAAAGAGGGGTGAAGGACCTGGAGTGACATTTTTGTCATGTGACCAGTGAGGGAGGCGGGGCTCAGCAGTAGAGAAAAGGTGGTGAAGGACCTGTTGGTGATGTTACTGTCATGTGATCAGTGCAGGGGGTGGGGCTCAGCAGTGGAGAGGAGAAGAGAGATGGTGAAGGACCTGCCTAGTATCTGCTACACTGCCAGAGCTGAAGGACCTGTGGTGATGTCAACATCATGTGATCAGTGCAGGGGGTGGGGCTCAGCAGTGGAGAGGAGAAGAGAGGTTGTGAAGGACCTGCCCAGTATCTGCTGCACTGCCAGAGCTGAAGGACCTGGGGTGACGTCACAGTCATGTGATCAGTGCAGGGGGCGGGACTCAGCAGAGGAGAAGAGGTGGTGAAGGACCTGGGGTGATGTCACTGTCATGTGATCAGTGTAGGGGTCGGGCTTAGCATTGTAGAGCACAAGAAGTGGTAAAGGACCTGTGATTTTAACATCATGTGATCAGTATAGGGGGCGTGGCTGAGGTGTGGAGTCAAGAGGTGAAGAACCTGTGATGATGAATTTAGTGTTTTATTTTATTTTTAACCACTTCCAGACCGGGCTAATTTTGCAAATCCGACATGTGTCATTTTTAGAGTTGAGCGAACTTCTGTTTTAAATTTGGCCTTCAAAGTTCGGGTTATCCAAGCATCCCGTTATGGATTCCACTACCACGGACCATAACGGCATTTGGAATTTGAGGTGAAGGACCTGGGGTGACGTCATTGTCATGTGATCAGTGCAGGGGGCGGGGCTCAGTACTGGATTGGATAAGAGGTCGTAGGCTACCGCCTCTTATCTAATCCAGTACTGAGCCACGCCCCCTGCACTCATCACATGACGGTGACATCACCCCAGGTCCTCCGTGTGGTACAAGGTTCGGGTTCATTGAAGAATCCCCTTATGGATTCCAAATGCCGTTATGGTCCGTGGTAGCGGAATCTATAACGGGATGCTACGATAACCCGAACCCGAACTTTGGACACCGAACTTAAAACAGAAGTTCGCTCAACTCTAGTCATTTTAAATGGTAATAACTCTGGAACGATTTTATTTATCCAGGTAATTCTAAGATTGTTTTCTCGTGACATATTGTACTTCATGATAGTTATAAATTTGAGTCAATATATTTCACCTTTATTTATGATAAAAATCCCAAATTTACCCAAAATTTTGAAAAATTTGCAATTTTTAAAATTTCAATGTCTCTGCTTTTAAAAGACAAGGTGATACCTCATAAAATATTCATTACTTAACATTCCCCATATGTCTACTTTATGTTGTCATAATTTTATAAATATCTTTTTATTTTTTTAGGACATTAGAAATCTTATAATTTTAGAAGCAATTCTTAAAATTTTTAAGAAAATTTCCAAAACCCACCAGTTCAGCTCTGAAGTCACTGTTTGGGGCTTACCCAGTGGAAACTCCCCATAAATGACCCCATTGTAGAAACTACTCCCCTCAAGTTACTCAAAACTGATTTTACAAACTGTGTTAACACTTTAAGTGTTCAACAAGAATTAAAGGAATATGGAGATTTAATTTTTAAATTTCACTTTTTTGGCAGATTTTCCATTTTAATCCATTTTTTTCTTTAAAACATCGAAGGTTAACAGCCAAACAAAACTTTATATTTATTACCCTCATTTTGCGGTTTACAGAAACACCCCACAAGTGGTTGTAAATAGAGATGAGCGAACTTCAAAAATTATTTCGGCGTTCGGGTTGGGGTAATCGCCGCATCCCGTTATGGATTCCACTACCGCGGACTATCCGGCGCAAATCCAGTGCTGAGCCACGCCCCCTGCACTGATCACATGATGGTGACGTCACCACAGGTCCTTCGGCTTATGGATTCCATGTGCCGGGATAGTGGAATCCATAACGGGATGCAGCGATTACCCCAAACCGAACGCCGAACTAATTTTTGAAGTTCGCTCATCTCTAGTTGTAAACTGATGTAGAGGCACACTGCAGGGCGCAGAAGGAAAGGAGCGCCGTATGGTTTTTGGAAGGCAGATTTTGCTGGACTGGTTTTTAGAGGCCATGTCCCATTTGAACCCCCCCTGATGCACCTTTACAGTAGAAACTCCCAAAAAGTGACCCCTTTTGGAAACCTTTTTTTTTCACACTTTGTGCCCCCCATAAGGTCATACAAGTCGTCTGGGGGACATTTAACTTCATTCTTGTCACTATTGATTTCTCCTGTAACTTGGGTGACATAGGAGCCCCAGTTACAGCGGAAATTCACCCTTCGAGAGGCCGTACAGCAGAGTCCATCGCTGTACAGCCTCAGTGCAGGGCTGATCGTGGTCTGTGAAAGACCCGTCAGCTCCTGCACTCCCCCGGCCCCGGTGATCACATGACCACCGGGCCGGAACAGGAAGCGCATGGCGCTTTCTGCTCTGCACACACTGCGCTCGGTGAGTGCTATGTATACACGATTAGCTGCCATCTCTAAATGGACGGTTATATCCTATGGGCGGTCAGGAAGTGGTTAATCTATCAACAGAGCAAAGGAAATGGAGTTGTAGTTCTCTCCTAATATTCTATAATAACAGGTTTGATGTGCTGGGAGTTGTAGTTCTCCCCTCTTATATTCTATAAGGACATGCTGGGACCTGCCGAGGCCCCCCCCCTTTCCCCCGGTCCTCATGGCTGCCGGCCCGGTACATAACAATCTGATGCTCTCAGCATTAGTTAACCCTAGAAGCACCGGGTACTGCTCCGTAGCTCCCTGTCTCATCTTTATACGGGGCCCAAATCCAGAGAAGAAAGTGTTAGGGAAATATCCCTTCACCTATAATTGTTGGAATCCAAAATAAAAGGGATACGAGCGCTCGGGGAAATTGACACAAACAACCAGAACCTTGAACATGGAGTTCAGAAAGCATCGTCCCTGGTCAGTGCCGGATGTTACAAGTGGTCAGCATTTCGTGGCATCAGTCATCAAGTTACTGTCACTGATAAAAACGGAATTGTCAGCGCCAATTAATGAAACGAATAAAATACAAACCCGATAGGAGCAGCACCCGAGGAGTCGTTCCCTAGTACAGTACTACAGCGCACATGGACGGTACAACCGCCATCTCTACCACCAGCGGTAGCGCAAACAGCAATACACAAAGCTTTATCCAACAGGCGACACCAACATTAGTTAAACCACACCTCAAGGATGTCAACGCAAGACACGATGACAACCAAACTGACTGTCTCACCACTGCTTCCTGCACCAGCAATGACTGACGCTCAACTGCGTATTGTGTGCACTGCACAAATACATCGTAGAGATGAGCTAATTGAAGTTGATGAACTGGATTTCGATCCGAATTTCAGGAAAAATTTGATTCGCACCGAAGTAGACTTTTCGCACACTTTGTGGTAACGAATCACATTTTTTCCTAGAATGGCTGCTGCACATGATAGAACATGGAGCTAAGAACTCTGGGAATGAGGGATCACCCATAATGCCATGCATGCAGCCAATCAGCAGCCAGCCAGCCCTGTGATGTCACAGCCCTATAAACAGCAGCAGCCATCTTGGTTGCTGCCATTTTCCAGTGCACTTAGTGCAGGGAGAGGTGACAGGCGCTAGGGACAGTGCTAGGAAAGACTTTATTGTACTGAAAAAAAAAGATTTACGAGTTCAGGGAAAGATAATTCAAGGTGCAGGGAAAGGATAGGGCGGAATCATCTACAGTATAACTGGAGAACAGGGTGCAATAGGAGAGTGTACAGCCTGGGTAATAGGAGCGATTCTATTACGCCTTGCTGCACTGACAGCGGATCCAAATTACACGATATGATAGCTCAGTAATTCTAGAAAACCTTGCTTGTTATTGGGGTGAAAGTTCTGTGTGATACAACCAGTTTGGGGGTGTATTAATATGGAATCTAAGTACGTCTTATTAGCCGTTCTGTGGTGAACTTACATTGTGACACAGCCATTTATGGGGTGTTTAGTTTAAATTTAATTCTTTTATTTTACAGTATGTCAGACAGACAAGTTACAGGCCCTCCAAAAGGGTACGGGCAGTGGGCAAAATGTTTCTGGTGCAGGCAGAAGTAGCAGCAGACGAAGAGGGGGTGGAAGCAGGAGACGCAGCGACTGGCCTAAGCTGCCAGTATCATCCAGTGGTCGTGTCTTGACCAGCAACCCAACGGTGCTTGAATGGTTAACTTGGTCTAAGACTTCATTACAAGTGACATCCCCCCCAGCCAGGAGTCGGTGGGTTCCTCTGACACGAATCTTAGTTGGCATGGCCCGGGACAGGCCCTGTGCCCCATCCTGTCCTGAACCTCCTCTGTCATTTTTAGGTCCCTCAGCCAGAGAAGTATTATATGCCATAAGCTCGGCTTCACTTTTCAGCGAGGACAGTCAGCAAGTACTGAGTTGGTATGTGAGACATGGCAGCCGGTGTTGCAAGCGGTCAGGCTCCTGGCCGTGAGACCACTGAGGGGGACATCAGTGACGTGCAGACAGTACTGGATGATGATGTAGCTGATCGCACTTGAGAGCCGGGTAAAGAAGGGGCTTCATCATCATCATTAGGAGAAGAGGGTGGCAGCTTGCGTGTGAGGCAGTGGCTAAGCCAGCAGGGTGGTAGCGTGGCCATGAGTCAACAGGGTGGCAGCCGTGTGAGGTCAGTTGCCAAATGTGCCAGGGGTAGAGCGCCCACTTCTCTTGAGCGTATCTGCCTGAAAAGTAGCTGTGCAGGGGTTCACGGAGGCAGTGGCACCAGGAAGTCAGTATGTAGTGTAGGGGGACAAATTCCATACTCTGCGGTCTGGCAGTTTTTAATCAAGCTGCTGGAGGAGGTAAACATGGCTATTTGCCAAATCTGTGGTCAGAAAGTGAAGTGTGGCAAGGGTGCCAATATTGGCACCATGGCCCTGTGTCAACATATGCAGCGTCACCATAGAGTGGCCTGGGAGAACCGTGGCTCCGATGTGGTGGGCCAGCCTGCCGCAGCAACTTCTGCATCACCCAGTGGCCCGCACCCCTTTTCCTGTAGTCAAGGCTCCACCACCTCAGTCGAAGGGAGCTGTCTGTCCTTCCCATCATCTACTAGTCCTGATGCTCCTGCTCCTTCTACTCCCTGTTGCTCATTTCGTCAGCAATCGATCACCAAAGCGATTGCAATAAGACAGCAGTGCGCGTGCTCTTATCCAACGATGCTGAACGTGCTCCTGGCCAACTCCCTTTCCAAGTGGTGGACTCTGCACCTTTCAGAGAACTGATGGCTTGTGCCGAGCCGAGGTGAGTCCCAGCCGTCATTTTTTTGCGAAAAAGGCAGTACCAGCCTGCACACATATGTCGAACAGAAAGTGGGCCACTCCTTGAGCCTGTCGGTGTCTGCCAAAGTGCACAGCAGTGCCGATGTGTGGAGCTGTAACTTCGGTCAAGGACAATATACGGCCCACTGGGTAAATGTGGTTCCTACCTAGCCACACCAGTAACTTGGCCAGGTGACGCCACTGCCGCCTCCACCTTCTCAAGCTGCGAGTCCTGGCCACTGTCCTGCCTCCTCATCCTCCACCGTGTTCTCAGCCTTCACTGCAGTGACAATTCAGAGAGCTCCTCCAGCATACCACATGTGCAGGGCACGGCGGTGTCACACAGTTCTGCACCTGGTTTGTGTGGGCGAACAGAATCACACAGGCAAGGAACTGCTTCGCGTCCTGAGGAATTTGGTGCCAGTGCCGAAAGAAAAAAGTAAAATAAAGCAACCAATGTACAATCTATGAAGAGTAATGTCTTGATTGGAAAAGAGAACCTGTACAATGGTCAAAGGCCAATCAAACCACTATGTGCATCAAGGCGTAGATCAGATGGTAGAAGCTGCCGACACTTCCAATAGAAGAGGCAAGTAATGTAGTACAAGAACTGCATGAAAAAAATCTGAATAAAACGTTTCGTTCAGAAAGCAGGAACGCAGCAGGTACAACTGGTAAAACAGATGATAAACTTCTCTGCACTTCTGAAATAGAGACTGCTAATATAATAAGAGACAGGCTAAATGTACTTGCGGAAGATGACAATTCCGGATCTACTACCTTTTTCTCAAGTGAACATGTCCTCTACGTCACTGAAGAAAGGACAAGTTCCTAACCTTACTTGTTCCCCGATTGTGCCATGGTGGCCTAGATTCCATCCATTAAAACACTACAAAACTTCCTCAATAAATAAGTTTATTAAGTTATATTGTAATATAACTAGTGATGAGCGGCAGGTGCCATATTCGATTTCGACGAAATTCGCGAATATTCGAATGAATATTCGTTTCATATTCGTCGAAATCGAATATTCGTCATTTTTTCTAGTTATCGCGATTAACATGCGATTTAAATAATCGCATATTGCGATTTGTACTTAAGGCTACTTTCCTATTGGTTTCATATCTAGAATTAGCGAGGATGACGAATATGACGAATGTATTCGTCTATTCCTCAAAACGAAGATAACGAAGTATTCTACATCTTCGTTTTAGCTACCTATTCGTCAACCTCGCTAATTCTAGCAATCAGATAGGCAGGTTGACTATAGGAGACAGCTGTGTTAAATTAAGCTATGCGATTTTTTTTTTAATAAATAGAATACTTATAATAATTTTATCAAGTAATATAATTATTGTATTAAAAAAAAAAATCGCATAGCAATTTAACACAGCTATCTGTTAAGTCAACCTTCTATTTGATTGCTAGAATTAGCGAATAGCGAAGTTGACGATGGCGATGGCGAGGCGAATAGGTAGCTAAAGCGAAGATGTAGAATACTTCGTTATCTTCGTTTTTTGAGGAATATGACGAATACATTCGTCATATTACGCTATTCGCTAATTCTACCAAGCCAACCATAACTTCTGTGCTCATGGAGCGTCCCCATCACCATGGGAACGTCTCCATATACTAAAATGTACTGTCAGGTTTGAGGAATTACGTTGAAATCGCAATGCGATTAATTCAAGTTATATTAATCGCATTGCGATTTCAACTTAGAGCTGGGTTTATAATGGGTCAGCTTGCTAGAATGAACGAAGTTAACGAATATGGAATATAGCAGCACTGCTAAGTTGAAATCGCAATGCGATTAATTTAACTTAAAGTATTCGCATTGCGATTTCAACTTAGCACTGCTAGTGCATAGCTATACTCCATATTCGTTAATTCTAGCCTATGTAAGATAGCAGTGCTAAGTTGTAATCGCAATGCGATTAATATAACTTGAATTAATCGCATTGCGATTTCAACGTAATTCCTCAAATCCGACAGTACATTTTAGTATATGGAGATTCTCCCATGGATGGGGACGCTCCACATGAGCACGGAAGTCGGCAGAAGCGGCAACGGGCACTGGCTAGAGCAGCCAGGAAGCCAGGAATCCTCAGGACAGGTAAGAACTACTTTTGGGAAGTAGGAAAGAAAAAAATATAACTAAAAAAAAAAAAAAAACGAATATTCGAAATAGCGAATTTATAGCGCTATATTCGAAATATTCGCGAATTAGCGAAGTGCCGATATTCGCTAAAAAAATTCGCTTTTCGAATATTCGCGCTCAACACTAAATATAACAAGTTAAATAAGTAACCATAAAGTTGGCATAAAGAGGCCGCGGTGGTCTGTTATTTACCTTTAAATTAATAACTAAACCATATAACCAAAAATTGTCCACTCCGTCTGGAGCGACTTACCCCATGCGCCATGTAATTTCATTACATGGCACCCCCCACCACTCGCAAGCCTTCTTCAATCAAATTTTGGAATCCCACCACCACAATATCCAAACCAATCTTAGATAAATTAATACCATCTTCCGCATAAAGTCCTGGAAGAAAACCCTCAACTTCTTCATGCCTGTAGGAGCTGAAGCCTTTTGTTATCAAATATTTCTGCAAACATTTATTTATCTTTCTCCTCATTTTTTCCAGGAAGGTAAGATTCGGATGATTCCAACTGCCTTTCGGCACCATCTCTGAAAAAGCCATGTAAGTATTTGGAAATAGGGAAAATAATCTATTCCATCTTTCTTTGAATTCTCTTATAAAATTTATTGAACTGATCTTCCCCATGTCATTTTCTCCTACATGAAGGATAAGAATATCCGGAGGAGGATATAGTAATTTCAGTTTCTTGCATTCAAAGTTTATGTCTCTCAATTTTAAGTTTGCTTTTCCTCTCCAATAAATAGAAACTCTGTTTGAAATCCCCAGGTCTGCCGCATAATTCCTTTCCAACGCTCTTAGCTTGGCGTCATACACAACGTGGTTGCCGACGATCCAAACTGTGCGCACTCCTGAAAGAGACTAAGATGTAATGAGATTCGGCCTGATGTACAATTTATACCTATTTGAATGCCAGCGGCCCAACTGTTTTATGTATTCAGAACCTAGATTATGCTGTGCTGCATAAGTAGCTGCTCCAATACGGAAAGAGTGTGCTGAGAATTTCAAATCTGACAATCCCAACACATTCAGGCATCTTTTGAGAACAAAGTTAAATTGATATTTCGTCAGTGGAGAATTGTCCACATGTGAAAATAACGGGGAGTCCGTACTTGCGTGATTTTTGAAACCAAGCCATCTGCTTACTGCTAATACCGGACACACCGAACCGTCTTGCAAACTAGAGATCACAACCCATTGTCCTTTTTTATCCTGATCAGTTTTTGATTTTCTGACAAAGAGTCTCATACGCGAGTCAAAGATCTCTATGTCAGAAACCAAAATAGGAGATACATCTCTTCTATTCCCCGCAGTGAACTCCGAGATCCGAAGTGCAGCAAAAAACGAAAAGATGAATACCACTTCAAATAAGAAAGCTTCATAAGACGAACTACACACTAAAGGTAAGACGTCTATTAAACCTTTTAAATTAGCTAAAGATAACGGTCTAGTCCTATTCCTAGGTAGCTCCTTTCTCCTCAAACCTTGTAACAATTGTTTAATCAAAAAGCAGGATTTAACTGGCGGCATACCAAATAATTTGAAGAAAAAGGAGACCCCAGACATAGTCTTAGAGATAGAATTGTGTGAGTAATTCTTTTCCACCAAACTAAGGATAAACTTTAAAATAAACAAAAAATCATAAGCGAATTTATCTCTGTTGGACTCATAACAAAAATCTTTCCAGCTGTTCCCACGCCGAAAGATATGATTTCCAGGTATTACCCGCTAATGAACGTTGCAAAACCTCTAAAGTGGAGATCAGAGTATCTCCCACAAGAAGAGAGGGCACTCGATGTTCTTCTCCACCGCTCCCGGAAGCAATTTTCTGAATAACTGCCAGTCCTGCCGAGATAAAGAATCTGCAATTACATTGTTGACACCTTTAATGTATTTGGCTTTAAGCCAAATGTTATTAACTAAACATTGAAGAACGATTTCTCTCAAAATAACCAGAACCTGCTCAGATCTCGAGGACTGGCAGTTTAAAGCAAAAACTACTCCCTGGTTATCCGTACTCAGCAAAATTCTCCTGTTAGACAACTGCTCCTTCCAAATGACAATGGCCACCAACACCGGAAAGAGTTCAATTAAAACAGAATTACGGGTAAATCTGTTTTGGACCCATTTCAACGGCCACTTCATGGACGACCATTGGTTACCAAAAATCAAGCCGTAACCAACGGAGCCCGCTGCATCGGATTGTAGCTGCAGAGCCTCAGAAGAAAAATTCCTGTTGCCACAATGAGTGTCCATTGAAACTATCCAAAAAACCAAGCCAAATCCGTAGATCAGATTTCATATCTCTAGTTAATCGAAGGTGAGCAAATGGGGAAGACACACCTTTGGTCGCCCCCGTAAAGACGTTTCGAGAAGACTCTTCCCATGGGAATCACGCGACAGAAAAAATTCAAAGATCCCAGCACTGATTGCAACTTTTTTAAGGTAGTTTTGGGCTTGGATAAGATAATGTGGATATCACCTATAGTTTTATTAATCTTATCCCTGGGAATTCGAAATTTATTGAGCATCCTCTCGCATTCATCCGTATACCTCTTGCCCAGGAAAAGAAAATCATCCAAGTAGTGAATAGCTTCACCTGGAGCGCTCGGTTTATAAAGAACCCAATTGAGAAAAGTGCTGAAAGTTTCAAAGTAGAAACAGGATAACGCAAATCCCATGGGAAGGGCCTTATCGAAAAAATATTCACCCTGAAAATGAAAACCAAGAGAGTTGAAACCGGAAGGGTGAATAGGAAGTAATCTGAAAGCAGCCTTGATGTCAGTTTTAGACAGTAAAGCTCCTTGACCTAACCTATTCAAAATAGAAACGGCTACATCAAATGAAGTATATGAAACCGAAGACAAATTTTTGTCAATTTCATCATTTACTGAAAAATTCTTAGGATATGACAAATGGTGTATTAAACGGTAAGAATTCGGTTCCTTCTTAGGCACCAGTCCAATAGGCGAAATGCGAAAATTCAAAAAGGGGGGTGCCGAAAAAGGACCCGCGTTCCTCCCCAATATAATTTCCTTTAAATTTTTTTTCCCGAACTGCTGTTGGGTATAAATCAACCGATTTAAAAATTTTTAAAACTACACAACCTTTCCCGTTAAAATTGGGGACAAAAAAACCTTCAGAGAAACCATAATATAGAAGCTTAGCTTTCAACTTGTTTGGATAACAGCTTAGCCAGGGAGTTAACTCTGCTATTTTCACCGGGGTCGGCGCCTTTTCTTGTGTTATCCTTTGCAGAAGCTCCGTGTTTCCTAAAACATTTAAATACTGGGTTTGACCCCGTACAAAATGAACATTCATGTTTGTATTTGCAATTTGAACCCCATTTGCACTGGTTTTCATTGAATACAAAACAAATCCCTTTTCTTGATTGGGGACGAAAAAGCTGGCGACCCGGCAGCATAAGGGTTAGCCAAAGTCCTACATCCTTCGATCCCCAATCAAGATGCGGGTAAACCGCCATTTTTTGCCTGTACATCTCATCATAAGTATTCCAAGCTGTTCCCCCGAAATTCTTATAAGCCTCCAAAATGGAGTCTTGGTGGTAAAAAAGCTTGCTGCATAAATTTAGCTGCCGTTCCCCTAACACTGCAGAATATATGGAGAAAGCTTGAAGCCAATTAAAAATGGATCTAGTTTTGTACTTCTCCTCCTCGTTTTTTGAATCTTTTTTATCCTGTTTAATAGCATCCCTGGAAGCTGGTAAAAGAGAGTATAAATCTATGAACTCTCTATTCCATATTTTTTCTTTTGTGGCTACTGGAAGATGGAAGCCCAAAGGGGAAACTTGACATAATAATGTATCTTTATGGCAAGTCTCCTGAACCGGTAACTTAGGTTCACTGGGCAAATCGATACTTATAGGGAGTCCAGAAGGACCTAAAGTATCAGAATTGGGTCCCGATGGAGAAGGTTTTCTGTTATTTGCTGACATAAAATCTAAAAAATCTTGGAAAAGACCTATTTTATCAGAGGGTAAAGAGGAAACCCCACACGAAGTTAACTCGCCACATGTAGCATTAGAGACAATGCCCTCACCCTCAGGGGACTGTAGATTCCGACTTGTAGATTAAGTTGATGGAGGGAGAGGAGGAGAGGGATTCTTCTTCTTGCTAGTTGTCCTCTGGAAATCCGAAGATCTAGCCTTGCTTGATGTCCTGCTGAGGGAAGGGGGGTCCGGTGAGTAGGTCACCCGGTCCCTCCTCTTTCTCTTGGCAGGAGCGGTTGAAAGATCGCGGTCATCACGCCTGCGCGCACCGATGACGCATAATGAATCGGTTAGCTCGGCGCTCGCGGCTTCACAGAAAGGTGCTGAAGTGGCTGCCGGAACCCGATCAGGAGAAGGGGGAGAAGATAATAAGCAATTCTGCAGCCATTCTTCGCCGCCCTCCAGTTCGGCTTTGTAAATCAACTTTTTTAGTAACTCTTCCATGCTCAGACTAACGAGGGTCTGTATCAGATGCTGTCAGCGCCGAGTATGCGCTCAAACCGTTTTTCCTCTTCTCTTATAGGTTTGCTGCTCGAGGATATATCCTGGACTATCCAATCCAATTTCTTCTTGATGGCACCCAATCAAAATGACTGTTGCCTACACTTTCCCTACATTCAGGTAAGAAAACTTTATTTATTTATTTAATAACACACCCCACTTTTATACAATGAAGGAACCTGGCCACCATGAGTTCCTTACATTGTATAAAACAATTTCAGGTCACGTACATCATATTCACACAGTGAGGCATGCAGATGCAATGTACAAGCAAGAGTAGGACATTGGAAAAGTAATTCCAGGAGCTTCAGAACAACATGCAATATATGTTTATTAACATTGTGGAGGAGACAGTGATACAAACGATGTCTCGCATAAACCAGGTTTTGGAAGAAGGTGTAAACCAGGCCGTCTCCACAATCAACCAGAACCTTGGACATGGAGTGAAGAAAGCAGTGTCTCCAATCACCAGAGGAAGAAGGAGTTCAGAAAGCATCATCCCTGGTCAGTGCCGGATGTTACAAGGTGGTCAGCATTTCGTGGCATCAGTCATCAAGTTACTGTCACTGATAAAAACTGAATTGTCAGCACTAGAGATGAGCGAACTTCAAAAATTAGTTTGGCGTTCGGGTTGGGGTAATCGCCGCATCCCGTTATGGATTCCACTACCGCGGACTATCCCGGCATATGGAATCCATAAGGGGCGGCTTCCACGAACCCGAACTTTGGAAAAGCCGAAGGACCTGGGGTGACGTCACCGTCATGTGATCAGTGCAGGGGGCGTGGCTCAGCACTGAATTGGATAAGAGGTGATCCAGTACTGAGCCACGCCCCCTGCACTGATCACATGACGGTGACGTCACCCCAGGTCCTTTGGCTTTTCCAAAGTTCGGGTTCGTGGAAGCTGCCCCTTATGGATTCCATATGCCGGGATAGGCTGCGGTAGTGGAATCCATAACGGGATGCTATGATAACCCGAACCCGAACTTTGGACGCCGAACTAAAAATAGAAGTTCGCTCAACTCTAGTCAGCACCAATTAATGAAACGAATGAAATACAAACCCCATAGGAGCAGCACCCGAGGAGTCGTTACCTAGTACAGTACTACAGCGCACATGGACGGTACAACCGCCATCTCTACCACCAGCGGTACCGCAAACAGCAATACACAAAGCTTTATCCAAAAGTTAGTTAAACCACACCTCAAGGATGTCAACGCAAGACACAATGACAACCAAACTGACTGTCTCACCACTGCTTCCTGCACCAGCAATGACTGACTCTCAACTGCGTATTGTGTGCACTGCAGAATCAGACCGTACAGTAAGCGCTTCACAGAACCAGCCACACGGATTTACACAATTACTTTTCCAGGAACTTGACCCGTTTGAAGTCTATAAATCGTGGTCAGTTATGATGAGACAAGGGGTAAGCAGGCAGTGCCGGAAAATGTACAGAAGTAGATCGGAACGGAAACAAAGTAATAAAGAAGTAGCCAAGAAAATCAAAGACAAACTGAGGAGGAGGAAGTCCACGGAGAATAACGGACGTGGTTTTGATCTGGATTAGAAATATATACAAGTACTGAAGCAGATAAATGGACAAAGCCCTTTGTAACTGTTTGTACACAAGTCCATATTGTACAAGTCAATATTATTTTGAATTGTTTTATTAAGAGATGAGAGGAATATTGGAAAATTCGTTTCAGCTGCTTCGCTGAATTTGAAAAAAAAATTTGCTTCACGGCGAATTACTTTGTCACAGAGCGCATTTCTTTGTAAGTATTGGGTGTAATGACAGGGAGCGGCGATTGCAACCCCCCCGGCGGCGCCCGGGTGTTCGAGCTCAAAAGGATGAGGTAAGTGATGCTCAGATCCAGCTCTCCCCTGCAGGCACAGATCGCCCTGCACCACTGCGTGGGAGGAGCCTAGGCAGATTCCCAGGCGCAGGCTCCTCCCACACAGGCCGGCAGCAACTGTACTGCAATGTATTTTCATTCACACTTGCCTCTGGCAGGACCTGTCAGGCTTAGATACCGTGGCAAGCCAGATGCCTGTGAAGGTGTCCTGTTGCCATGGTAACCATCAGGGCGCTGCCACAGCAGGGCAGTGGCCCGATAGGAGAGGGAGCTCCCTCCCTCTGTTAACCCGACAAACATCGGGCTGCTGTCACGGCAGAGCAGCAGCCACATTGGATAGGGAGCTTCCTACGGACTGTGGCATAGAAGAGGTTAAAAGGCCGTTACAGCAGAGTGTCAGCTGTATGTTACACTATCGGCCATCCAAAACGTGGAAGGTGGTGGTGGGGGGGGGGGGCCTTGGGGGATGTAATTTAAACATTTTACAAGGTTCTGATCCCAAGAGTCACGGACTGTGGCGTTCAGAACCTTTTACCAGTGATTCAATCCTCTGATTGGCTAGTCTGTACAGTGATGGCGGTCCTGAGGCGGTTAGCTGAGATCGCTGGCTGGGTGTAACAGTCGGAATCTCAGCGATGTCACAACGGTTCTGTACATCATGGTGGCCTAAGGGGTTAATAAAGAGTTTATATAGTTATCATTTTATAAAAAAGATCACAACAAAAAAAAAATGACAATGTAATTTCTCACAGTATAAAAGGGATTTTTCTTGGATAGTTAAAGGGGTTGTCCAGGTTCGGAGCCCCACTAATATCACTGCTCTCCTTTGCACTGAACTTCGCAGGTCAAGGGCATTTTATGGAGATCTGGTGACATAACGGGCTCTCCATAGGGACTGCTAGGTGGAGGCTCCTGCCTAGCAATGAGCACGGTGACATCACTGGCACTAATGGACGGGCTTTAGCGATGCCCTAGCCTGTAAAAAGAATAGGGCAGTGCTAAGGCCCGCCCCTCAGAGTCGCTGACGTCACCGAACAGACTGCTAGGTGGAAGCCCCTGCCTAGCAGTGTGCCGAGGTAAACAAAAAAGCCCTAGTCCGATGCTAGAAATGCTCTGATGCTAATATCAGGGGGCCTGTCTGGGTGAAAATGGGGAGGGGGGTGGGGGATCGCTGAACCCGGACAACCCCTCTTAGTAGGTGGCCCTTGTGTATGATTCCTTGTTTCTTTCTCTCTGTCCTGTGCGGTTTTCTTCCCTCTTTTATTCTGTCTTACTTGTCTTCAATGTCACACTTCGTTTTGGCGACTTGTTTTCTGCTTGAGTTCTTTCCATCCGTTTGTGCGTTGTGAAACGGGAAACTTACCGTACCTACTGTAACGTGCCCTCTTCCCAGAGAGATTAGAAATTGTCAGTATCATCGCACAATAAAAAAAACAAGAAAAAAAATACCTAAACATCATATGAAATCGATACTATTAGAATTTTATAACAATCGTAAAAAGCGAAATAATAACTTACTTTTTCAGTGATTATTTTAATGCGGAGGAGAGCAGTGCTAGGAGGATTTGGAAAATATATATGTATATTGTGACACCGATGCAGGATTAGGGTCCAGTCACACGTCCGCAATTCTGTTCCGGAATTGCGGACCCATTAATTTCAATGGGGACAGACGATGTCCCGCCCAAAAAAATAGAACATGTCCTTTTCTATGTAGTGCCGGCGATGTGCGGTCCCCAAATTGCGGAATGCACATCGCCGATGTCCGTGTTTTGCGGACACCTGTGAGATAATGAATGAAGCAGCACTGGGGGGGGGGGGGGGGGGATATTATTTTATTTGCAACCTATCAATAAACCTGACTCTAAAACTTATACCTCGTGTCTGCTCTGAGTTGGATGGAACAGACAAGTGTCCTTTAACCCCAGCAAAGGCGATCCTGAGCATAACCCTCACAGGTGGTGGAGGATGCAGGCAGCACGTTAAGGCTACGTTCACACGTCGACATTTGTCGCATGACAATTTTTATGATGTTAGTCTATGGTGTCGCATTGCGACATGGTGCGACTGCAACGCGACAGTCGCAAAAAATCCATTCAAGATGGGTTTTTCTGCGACTGTCGCAGTCGCAGCATGTCGCAATGCGACACCATAGACTCCCATTATAAAAATTGTCGTGCGACAAAATGTCGCAGTGAAGTTGTGCCCTATTTGTCGCGCGACTTATTGTCTTTGTGTGAACATAGCCTTAAAGTCTGGAAATAGATGACGTGGCAAAGACCCTGACACAGTCTGCGTTAGCTCAGCAGGAGGCCACCAGAGAACAACAGCCATCAAGAAGCAAACCGCTTACTGTCTGTACAGCTAACCACCCTGATAGAGGCCACGAATAAAGACCACCAAATTATTTGCAAAAGATGACAGCAAAGGGTGATGTGGAAGCTGAGAGGACAGCAGTGCGGGAAGCATGGCCAAAGGCACGGTGGGCAGGACTGCTCGCCCCGTTTCGTGAAGCGCAAAAGGCTTATTTTGACCTGGAACCTGAGGCTGCCCAGGACTTTGATAGACGTAAGTCGGAGATCCTGGCTCGGCTAGCAGTCGGAGCCCAGAGAGTACATCAGTGGACATATAAAATGGATAAACCACCACGTTCACAGATGTTCAATCTCATCCATTTGAACAGGAAATGGTTACAACCAGAGATGTTATCAGCTCCTGACGTGGTGCCGCGGGTGGTCCTCGACAAGTTCCTGAGATCGTTACCCCCAGCCCTACGGAAGTGGGTGAGCCACGGGGACCCTAAGACAGCAGACCAGCTTGTTGACCGGTGGAATGATACTCTGCGGCTGAGGATCTTCTAAATAACTCTCAGCCCTCAATCCCACGGAGTCCAAGAGTTCCTGGTAAGACTGTCCCGGGGTTTAGGGAGCCGGGAGAAATGTGAAGACTTTAAGTGAAGAAGATAATGAGACTGTGGGCTCGGGAAAGCCCAAGGTGCAGAATGTCGGACTGAACAAAGGGCCCGTAAGATGTTGTCGGTGTGATGAGTTGGGACACATTGCAGTGATCTGTCCATGTGATGTTGTCTTTATGAAAAAAAACGCATGTCTAAGTTATGCGCATGTGGTGTGTACTGCTGCAGATTCAGACAGCGCAGAAAAACATTTGTGTGAAAGATCAGAGTGTGACTGCGCTGCTAGACTCGGGGTGTGGTAACTCTGGTGAAAGCCTTGTGTGCAGGGGATACATGTGAATACCAGACAACCCTTGCTGGCATTACCACTCCCCATGGGTCAGTGCTTCATAAAGTTGGATTAGTCCCAGCACTACTGCATGAGGTTATTCTTGGGAGAAATTTTCCACATTTTTGGGAAATTATGGGAGTCGGGTCCCGGCTGTCAGGGGGGTGCCAGAGAATACAGATGGAAGCGCTCATTGATGGAGCACTGATGCCCACATACTGAGGCGGGGATCGGGAGCGCATAGTTCCCTGCCCCGCCGCCGATCACTGCCCGCCACAAGCTTCAAGCCTAGTAGGCATGATCCCTATGCGGTAGTGAAATACCGGCGCAGGCGTGCGTGATGACGTCATCGCGCGCGCCTGTGCCTGGACGCAGCAGCACAGTGAAGTGTGCGAGCAAGCACCTGGACATAAGTGAGTATTTAGCTTCTAGTTTTTCTTTTTCTTTTATGTGCCAAGTAACTTTGGGGGACGCAGGAGGATATGTGGGGGGAAAATATTATGGTGGGATACTGTGTGGGGCAAATAATTATGGGAGGGATTACTTTGTGGGTGTCAAATTACTAAATGGGGGCAATATGGGGTAAACTACTGTGTGGGGCAATTACTGTGTGGGGGGCAGTGTGGGGGAAACTACTATGTGTGGGGCAGTGTGGGGACGGTACTGTATGGGTGACACTACTGTGTGGGGGCAGTGTGGGAAACTTTGTGTCGGAGCAATGTGGGGTACTCTACTGTGGGGGACACTACTGTGTGTGGGAAATTACTGTGTGGGGGATGCTACTGTATGGGGGACGCTACTGTGTGTGGGAAATGACTGTGTGGAGGCAGTGTAGGGTACACTACTGGGTGGGGGAAACTACTGTAGTGGGGCAGTGTGGGGGACACTACTGTGTGGGGGACACTACTGTAGGGGGGCAGTGTGGGGTGGGACACTACTGTGTGGGGGAAATTACTGTGTGGAGGCAGTGTGGGGGACACTACTGTGTGGGGGAAATTACTGTGTGGAGGCAGTGTGGGGTACAGTACACTACTGTGTGGGGTATACTACTGTGTGGTGGGCAGTGTGGGGGACACTACTGTGTGGGGGAAACTACTGTAGGGGGGCAGTGTGGGGAACACTACTGTGTAGGGGACACTACTGTAGGGGAGCAGTGTGGGGGTGGGACACTACTGTGTGGGGAAACTACTGTGGGGGCAATGTGGGGACACTACTGTGTGGGGGACACTACTGTAGGGGGCAGTGTGAGGGTGGGACACTACTGTGCGTGGGAAATCACTGTGTGGCGGGCAGTGTGGGGGACACTACTGTGTGGTGGGCAGTGTAGGTTACACTACTGTGTGGGGGAAACTACTGTAGGGGGGCAGTGTGGGGAACACTACTGTGTAGGGGACACTACTGTAGGGGGGCAGTGTGGGGGTGGGACACTACTGTGTGGGGGAAACTACTGTAGGGGGGCAATGTGGGGGACACTACTGTGTGGGGGACACTACTGTAGGGGGGCAGTGTGAGGGTGGGACACTACTGTGTGGGGGAAATTACTGTGTGGCGGGTAGTGTGGGGTACACTACTGTGTGGGGTATACTACTGTGTGGCGGGCAGTGTGGGGTACACTACTGTGTGGGGGACAGTACTGTGTGGCGGCAGTGTGTGGTACACTACTGTGTGGCGGGCAGTGTGGGGTACACTACTGTGTGGGGGAAACTACTGTAGGGGGGCAGTGTGGGGTGGGACACTACTGTGTGGGGAAACTACTGTAGGGGGGCAGTGTGGGGGTGGGACACTACTGTGTGGGGGAAACTACTGTAGGGGGGCAGTGTGGGGGTGGGACACTACTGTGTGGGGGAAACTACTGTGTGGAGGCAGTGTGGGGTATACTACTGTGTGGAGGGCAGTGTGGGGTACACTACTGTGTGGGGGACAGTACTGTGTGCCCAGGACTTTGATAGATGTAAGTCGGAGATCCTGGCTCGGCTAGCAGTCGGAGCCCAGAGAGTACATCAGTGGACATATAAAATGGATAAACCGCCACGTTCACAGATGTTCAATCTCATCCATTTGAACAGGAAATGGTTACAACCAGAGATGTTATCAGCTCCTGACGTGGTGCCGCGGGTGGTCCTCGACAAGTTCCTGAGATCGTTACCCCCAGCCCTACGGAAGTGGGTGAGCCACAGGGACCCTAAGACAGCAGACCAGCTTGTTGACCGGTGGAACGATACTCTGCAGCTGAGGATCTTCTAAATAACTCTCAGCCCTCAATCCCACGGAGTCCAAGAGTTCCTGGTAAGACTGTCCCGGGGTTTAGGGAGCCGGGAGAAATGTGAAGACTTTAAGTGAAGAAGATAGTGAGACTGTGGGCTCAGGAAAGCCCAAGGTGCAGAATGTCGGACTGAACAAAGGGCCCATAAGATGTTGTCGGTGTGATGAGTTGGGACACATTGCAGTGATCTGTCCATGTGATGTTGTCTTTATGAAAAAAACGCAGGTCTAAGTTTGCGGCAGTGGTGTGTACTGCTGCAGGTTCAGACAGCGCAGAAAAACATTTGTGTAAATGATCAGAGTGACTGCGCTGCTAGACTCGGGGTGTGGTAACTCTGGTGAAAGCCTTGTGTGCAGGGGATACATGTGAATACCAGACAACCCTTGCTGGCATTACCACTCCCCATGGGTCAGTGCTTCATAAAGTTGGATTAGTCCCAGCACTACTGCATGAGGTTATTCTTGGGAGACATTTTCCCCATTTTTGGGAAATTATGGGAGTCGGGTCCCGGCTGTCAGGGGGGTGCCAGAGAATACAGATGGAAGCGCTCATTGCTGGAGCGCTGACGCCCACATACTGAGGCGGGGATCGGGAGCGCATAGTTCCCTACCCCGCCGCCGATCACTGCCCGCCACAAGCTTCAGGCCTAGTAGGCCTAAGCCATATGCGGTAGTGAAATACCGGCGCAGGCGTGCGTGATGACGTCATCGCGCGCGCCTGTGCCTGGACGCAGCAGCACAGTGAAGTGTGCGAGCAAGCACCTGGACATAAGTGAGTATTTAGCTTCTAGTTTTTCTTTTTCTTTTATGTGCCAAGTAACTTTGGGGGACACAGGAGGATATGTGGGGGGAAAATATTATGGTGGGATACTGTGTGGGGCAAATAATTATGGGAGGGATTACTTTGTGGGTGTCAAATTACTAAATGGGGGCAATATGGGGTAAACTACTGTGTGGGGCAATTACTGTGTGGGGGGCAGTGTGGGGGAAACTACTATGTGTGGGGCAGTGTGGGGGACGGTACTGTATGGGTGACACTACTGTGTGGGGGGCAGTGTGGGGGAAACTTTTGTGTCGGAGCAATGTGGGGTACTCTACTGTGGGGGACACTACTGTGTGTGGGAAATTACTGTGTGGGGGATGCTACTGTATGGGGGACACTACTGTGTGGGGGGCAGTGTGGGGGACGCTACTGTGTGTGGGAAATGACTGTGTGGAGGCAGTGTGGGGGACACTACTGTGTGGCGGGCAGTGTAGGGTACACTACTGGGTGGGGGAAACAACTGTAGTGGGGCAGTGTGGGGGACACTACTGTGTGGGGGACACTACTGTAGGGGGCAGTGTGGGGGTGGGACACTACTGTGTGGGGAAATTACTGTGTGGAGGCAGTGTGGGGGACACTACTGTGTGGGGGAAATTACTGTGTGGAGGCAGTGTGGGGTACAGTACACTACTGTGTGGGGTATACTACTGTGTGGCGGGCAGTGTGGGGGACACTACTGTGTGGTGGGCAGTGTGGGGTACACTACTGTGTGGGAAACTACTGTGTGGTGGGCAGTGTGGGGGACACTACTGTGTGGCGGGCAGAGTGGGGTACACTACTGTGTGGGGGAAACTACTGTAGGGGGGCCGTGTGGGGGACACTACTGTGTGGGGGACACTACTGTAGGGGGGCAGTGTGGGGGTGGGACACTACTGTGTGTGGGAAATCACTGTGTAGAGGCAGTGTGGGGGACACTACTGTGTGGTGGGCAGTGTAGGGTACACTACTGTGTGGGGGAAACTACTGTAGGGGGCAGTGTGGGGGACACTACTGTGTGGGGGACACTACTGTAGGGGGGCAGTGTGGGGGTAGGACACTACTGTGTGGGGGAAATTACTGTGTGGAGGCAGTGTGGGGTACAGTACACTACTGTGTAGGGTATACTACTGTGTGGCGGGCAGTGTGGGGTACACTACTGTGTGGGGGACAGTACTGTATGGCGGGCAGTGTGGGGTACACTACTGTGTGGTGGGCAGTGTGCGGTACACTACTTTGTGGGGAAACTACTGTAGGGGGCAGTGTGGGGACACTACTGTGTGGGGGACACTACTGTAGAGGGGCAGTGTGGGGGTGGGACACTACTGTGTGTGGGAAATCACTGTGTGGCGGGCAGTGTGGGGGACACTACTGTGTGGGGACACTACTGTAGGGGGGCAGTGTGGGGGTAACTACTGTAGGGGGAAGTGTGGGGGTGGGACACTACTGTGTGGGGGAAACTACTGTGTGGAGGCAGTGTGGGGTACAGTACACTACTGTGTGGGGTATACTACTGTGTGGAGGGCAGTGTGGGGTACACTACTGTGTGGGGAACAGTACTGTGTGGCGGCAGTGTGGGGTACACTACTGTGTGTGGGAAATGACTGTGTGGAGGCAGTGTGGGGGACACTACTGTGTGGTGGGCAGTGTAGGTTACACTACTGTGTGGGGGAAACTACTGTAGGGGGGCAGTGTGGGGAACACTACTGTGTAGGGGACACTACTGTAGGGGGCAGTGTGGGGTGGGACACTACTGTGTGGGGAAACTACTGTAGGGGGCAATGTGGGGGACACTACTGTGTGGGGGACACTACTGTAGGGGGCAGTGTGGGTGGGACACTACTGTGCGTGGGAAATCACTGTGTGGCGGGCAGTGTGGGGGACACTACTGTGTGGGGGACACTACTGTAGGGGGGCATTGTGGGGTACACTACTGTGTGGGGGACAGTACTGTGTGGCGGGCAGTGTGGGGTACACTACTGTGTGGGGGACAGTACTGTGTGGCGGCAGTGTGGGGTACACTACTGTGTGGGGGATAGTACTGTGTGGCGGCAGTGTGTGGTACACTACTGTGTGGCGGGCAGTGTGGGGTACACTACTGTGTGGGGAAACTACTGTAGGGGGCAGTGTGGGGACACTACTGTGTGGGGGGACACTACTGTAGGGGGCAGTGTGGGGTGGGACACTACTGTGTGGGGAAACTACTGTAGGGGGCAGTGTGGGGTGGGACACTACTGTGTGGGGGAAACTACTGTGTGGAGGCAGTGTGGGGTACAGTACACTACTGTGTGTGGTATACTACTGTGTGGAGGGCAATGTGGGGTACACTACTGTGTGGGGGACAGTACTGTGTGGCGGTAGTGTGGGGTACACTACTGTGTGGGGGGCAGTGTGGGGGACACTACTGTGTGGTGGGCAGTGTAGGTTACACTACTGTGTGGGGGAAACTACTGTAGGGGGCAGTGTGGGGAACACTACTGTGTAGGGGACACTACTGTAGGGGGCAGTGTGGGGGTGGGACACTACTGTGTGGGGGAAACTACTGTAGGTGGGCAATGTGGGGGACACTACTGTGTGGGGGACACTACTGTAGGGGGGCAGTGTGAGGGTGGGACACTACTGTGTGGTGGGCAGTGTAGGTTACACTACTGTGTGAGGAAACTACTGTAGGGGGCAGTGTGGGGAACACTACTGTGCAGGGGACACTACTGCTAGGGGGTCAGTGTGGGGGTGGGACACTACTGTGTGGGGAAACTACCGTAGGGGGGCAATGTGGGGGACACTACTGTGTGGGGGACACTACTGTAGGGGGCAGTGTGAGGTGGGACACTACTGTGTGGGAAATTACTGTGTGGAGGCAGTGTGGGGTACAGTACACTACTGTGTGGGGTATACTACTGTGTGGCGGGCAGTGTGGGTACACTACTGTGTGGGGACAGTACTGTGTGGCGGCAGTGTGGGGTACACTACTGTGTGGCGGGCAGTGTGGGGGACACTACTGTGTGGGGGACATTACTGTAGGGGGGCAGTGTGGGGGTGGGACACTACTGTGCGTGGGAAATGACTGTGTGGAGGCAGTGTGGGGGACACTACTGTGTGGGGGAAACTACTGTAGGGGGGCAGTGTGGGGGACACTACTGTAGGGGGGCAGTGTGGGGGACACTACTGTAGGGGTGCAGTGTGGGGTGGGACACTACTGTGTGGGAGACACTACTGTAGGGGGCAGTGTGGGGTGGGACACTACTGTGTGGGGGAAATTACTGTGTGGCGGCAGTGTGGGGTACACTACTGTGTGGCGGGCAGTGTGGGGTACACTACTGTGTGGGGGAAACTACTGTAGGGGGGCAGTGTGGGGGACACTACTGTGTGGGGGACACTACTGTAGGGGGGCAGTGTGGGGGACACTACTGTGTGGGGGACACTACTGTAGGGGGGCAGTGTGGGGGACACTACTGTGTGGGGGAAACTACTGTAGGGGGGCAGTGTGGGGTACAGTACACTACTGTGTGGGGGAAATTAATGTGTGGAGGCAGTGTGGGGTACATACACTACTGTGTGGGGTATACTACTGTATGGCGGGCTGTGTGGGGTACACTACTGTGTGGGGGACAGTACTGTGTGGCGGCAGTGTGGGGTACACTATTGTGTGGCGGGCAGTGTGGGGTACGCTATTGTGTGGCGGGCAGTGTGGGGTACACCATTGTGTGGCGGGCAGTGTGGGGTACACTATTGTGTGGCGGGCAGTGTGGGGTACACTATTGTGTGGCGGGCAGTGTGGGGTACACTATTGTGTGGCGGGCAGTGTGAGGGAAAACTACTGTGTGCTGCAAATTACTATATGAGGGCAGTGTGGGGGAAATTACTATATGGGGGCAGCGTGGGGGGGCGTTGCTATTTGAGAGGCACTGTAGGGGCAATTCTAATATTTTTGTGGACACTATACAGGGATTATTGCCTGGAGCACAGTATAGGGTGTTATTATTACTAGGGGCACTCTAGGGGACATTATAGCTTCTGTGGACACTATAGGGACATTTTGGGTCATTCATCAAACCTCTGTAAAGTAGAACTGGCTTAGTTGCCGATAGCAGCCAATCAGATTCCACCTTTCACATTTGACAGCTCTATTGGAAATCCATCTCTACTTTACACTAGTTTGATAAATGACTCCAATTATGTCTACTGGGGTCACTATTTTTTAGCAGTATAGTACCTGGGACATTGGGGGGCACCACGGGCACAGTATTGGGGGTGGCAGCAGGATGACACTGTGGGGACACTGGGATGGAGAGATTGATGGAAAAACTGAGAAATCTAACGTGTCTGTGTAACAAACTCTGCAGAGACGAGGTGCGGCTGGAGGAATTAGTCATGGCGGTCTGGGTCAAACGGAGGAGAAGAGGAAAGAGAAGGTCTGCCTGACAGGCATCTGTAGGATCAGATCTGTAGTACTGAAGGGAATATATACAGTCAGGTCCATATATATTTGGATTTTGAACAAAACAATTCAGATGCAGGTGAAGTTCAGACTTTCAGCTTTAATTCAGTGGGTTGAACAAAATGATTGCATAAAAATATGAGGAACTAAAGCATTTTTTAAACCCAATCCCTTTATTTCAGGGGCTCAAAAGTAATTGGACAAATTAAATAATTGTAAATAAAATGTTAATTTCTAATACTTGGTTGAAAACCCTTTGTTGGCAGTGACTGCCTGAAGACTTGACCTCATGGACAGGGGCGTAGGAAGCCCCAAAAATCTGGGGGGGACAGCACTTATGGGGCCCCTGTGTCCCCGCCCACCCTCAAGCCGCACCCACATTTCTCCGCCTAACGCCCCCCCCTCGGTTAAAAAATAAAATAAAAACACACACACAAAACAAGACACTTATACTTACCTCCATCCGTCACAGCGATGCGATGCAGGCCTCTTCCGGCCTGTGTCCCGTGCTGTACGGCTCACAGCCTGTACCAACATCTGATAGGCTGCCGGCAGCCTATCAGAGGAGCAGGGAAGGGAGACGCCTCTCCCTCTCTGCTCCGCATGCAGCCATCTGTATCGCTGTCCTGGGGACGGCGATACAGATAACTGTGGAGATGAACGCTTCCACAATGGAAGTGTTCATCTCCCTGTGCCCCGCCACCACCGCACACATTGCCCTGCGAAAGCTGGGGGGGATTTTTGCATACCCGTCCCCCCCGCATTATTTCTTGGGGGGGATCCGAGCCCCCCCGTCCCCCCCGCTTCCTACGCCCGTGCTCATGGACATCACCAGACGCTGTTTCCTCCTATGATACTCGGCCTTTACTGCCGCGGTTTAATGCTCGGCCTTTACTGCCGCGGTTTAATGCTCGGCCTTTACTGCCGCGGTTTAATGCTCGGTCTTTATTGCCGCGGTTTAATGCTCGGCCTTTACTGCCGCGGTTTTCAGTTGCTGTTTGTTTCTGGCCTTTCTGTCTGAAGTTTTGTGAAATGCTCTATTGGGTT
Organism: Bufotes viridis; assembly: GCA_033119425.1. NCBI lineage: Eukaryota > Metazoa > Chordata > Amphibia > Anura > Bufonidae > Bufotes > Bufotes viridis. Next base: position 2,023,168 of record CM065589.1, on the reverse strand, counting down.
CAGATCCGGTGACTTGGCCATTCGAGCATAGTCCACTTCTTTGCTTTAATAAACTTCTGGGTTGCTTTGGCTTCATATATTTTGGGTCATTGTTTGGCTGGATTTGAGCGCACAGTATGTCTCTGACAACCCCAGAACTCATCCGGCTGCTTCTGTCCTGTGTCACATCATCAGTAAACACTAGGGACCCGGTGCCACTGGCAGCCATGCATGCCCAGGCATCACCCTGCCTCCGCCGTGTCTTACAGCTGATGTGGTATGCTTTGGATCATGAGCTGGACCGCGCCTTCACCATACTTTCCTCTTTCCATCATTCTGGTAGAGGTTGATCTTGGTTTCATCTGTCCAAAGAATGTTTTTCCAGAAGTGTGCCGGTTTTTTAAGATTTTTTTTTTAGCAAAGTCCACTCTCGCCTTCTTCTTCTTGAGGCTGATGAGTGTCTCGCTCCGCGCAGTGAACCCTCTGGATTTCCTTTCATGCAGTCTTCTCTTTACGGTAGATTTGGGGTTTCTCTTCACCGTGGTCATTATTCTGCGATCATCCACCACAGTTATTTTTCCGTGGGGCGTCCAGGTCTTTCTGCATTGTGGAGGTCACCAGTGCTTTCTTGCTCAGGATGTACCAAACTGTAGGTTTTGCCGCTCCTAACAGTGCAGCAATTTCTCAGATGGGTTTTTTCTGTTTTCGCAGATGAAGGACGGCTCGTTTCACCTGCACGGAGAGCTCCTCTGACCGCAGGTTTACTTCTCAGCAAAATCTTCAAAATGCAAGCACCACACCTCGAATCAGCTCCAGGCCTTTTATGTGCTTAATTGAGAAAAATAATGAAGGAATTGCCCAAGCTGCCTATGACACGGCCTTTGAGTCAATTGTCCACTTACTTTTGGTCCCTTTATAAACAGGGTGCCACATGTAAAGGAGCTGAAACTCCTAAACCCGTCATCCAATTTTAATGTGAATACCCTCAAATGAAAGCTAAAAGTCTGGACTTTATGTCAGTGTTCAAATATATATGAAAAAGATATCCCAGCAAACATGTATTTTTTCTCTTGCTTCTTTAATGTACTATATCAAAAATACATTTGACGCGTTTCGGCATAAAGCCATCAACAGGTCCTTTATGCTGAAACGCGTCAAATGTATTTTTGATATAGTACATTAAAGAAGCAAGAGAAAAACTACATGTTTGCTGGGATATCTTTTTCAATTAACTTCGGTAATTGCTCCTTTCCGCGCAACGCGGACGATAGTAGAGTGCCAACTGGATTTCCTTTTCAAATATATATGGACCTAACTGTATATACACTGGCCCAAAAAAAGGTCACACACTCTAATACTTGGCTTTTAGCTTTGGTCGTGGCACACATTTGCCATGGCATCGTTTCCACAAGCTTCTGCAATGTCACAACCTTTATTTATGTCCAGCGTTGCATTAATTTTTTTCCAAGATCGTGTATCGGGAGATTTGGACCACTGTGCGAAGTCTCCACCAGCACAACCCAAAGATTCTCAATGGGGTTCAGGTCTGGACTCTGTGGTGACCAATCCATGTGTGACAATGACGTCTCTTTCTTCCTGAACCACTCTCCCAATTTGACACAATGTAACTCCAAGTCAATCCCACTTCCGCGAAATCCACCTGTCCAGTTATGAAGCAACGCTGGTTGTGAATCCATTTCTCCTGTTGTGCACATTAAACAGACAACAGGTAGAAATGACAAATGAGTGGTTCTGCAGGTGGTGACCACAGACCATGTCTCGGTTCTCGTACTTTTTGGTTGTTGTTTGGGTCCCTTTTGCATGTGTCATTGCTCTCACCCCTAGAGGTAGCATGAGGTGGTGTCTACAACCCACAGAAGTTGCTCAGGTAAGCCGCTCATACTGGATGACACATCAATGCGAGCTGCGGCATGAAGGTTAGCAGTGTCCAGAGCCTTGAGCAGAAACCAGGAGACATGGAGGGGGCTGTAGAAGCGCAACAACCCAGCAGCAGGACCGCTACCTCCTCCTTTGTAGCATGAGAACCCGACGTCCACAAGTCGGTGTTGTGCTTAGAGCCCAACACCATGCAGGGCGATTGGCATTTGCCAGAGAACACCACTGGCGCACTGTGTTCTTCATGGATGAGAGCAGGTTCGCACTGAGCACATATGACAGACGTGACAGAGTGGGGAATGTTCTGCTGCCTGCAACATCCTCCATCATGACCGGCTGGCAGTGGGCCAGTAATGGTGTGCAGAGGCATTTCTTTGGAGGGCTGCACAGTACTAGCCAGAGGTACCCTGACTTCCATAAGGTACCAGGATGAGATGCTCAGATCCATTGTGAGACCACATGCAGGTGCAGTGGGCCCTGGGTTCCTTCTGATGCATGACAATGCTAGGCCTCATAGGGCTGAAATGTGTCAGCAGTGCTTGCATGATGAAGGCATTGCTGCTATGGACTGGCCTGCATGTTCCCCAGACCTGAATCTAAGCACATCTGGGACATCATGTCTCGTTCCATCCACCAATGCCAGGTTGCACCACAGACTGTCCAGGAGTCCTTCGATCTTCATTCTGCATAAAAAGGAAGACACAAGAGGATACCGGCTGTCAGTGGCGGATTATAATTGGGGCGTTCGGGTCGGTCGCCCCGGGCCCGGCATCGCTGGGGGGCCCAGCGCCGACCCGAACACCCACGTACTGCGGCGGGGCATGGGAGCGTATAGTTCCCTGCCCTGCCGCCTATCACCGCCATAGGCTTCAGGCCTAGTAGGCCTGAGGCCTGTGTGGTGGTAGAAGCCCTGCGTGTCGCGATGACATCATCGTGCGGCGCGCGTGATGGCGTCATCGCGCGCCTGTATGGTGGCTCGCGCGCACGCTCTGATGATGCGCGGCGCCTGCCACACCATTCAGCATACAGGTAAGTATTACCGTTTTTTTATGTGTATGTGCTAACTTGGGGGGGAGATATTACGGGACAGTGGGGCAAATTAGTTAATGGATGGCAGTTGTGGGGAAAATTAATGGATAGCATTATGGGGGCAAGTAAATTAATGGATGGCAGTGTGGGGGCAAATTATAGGATGGCAGTGTGGGGGCAAATTATAGGATGGCAGTGTGGGGGCAAGTTATAGGATGGCAGTATGGGGCAAATTAATTAATGGATGGCAGTGTGGGGGCAAATTAATGGATGAGAGTGTGGGGCAAACTAATTAATGGATGGCAGTTCTGGGGCAAATTAATTAATGGATGGCAGTTGTGGGGGCAAATTAATAGATGGCAGTGTGGGGGCAAATTAATTATTGGATGGCAGTGTGAGGGCAAATTAATTAATGGATGGCAGTGTGGGGAAATTACTATATGGGACAGTGTGGGGAAATTACTATATGGGACAGTGTGGGGGAAATTACTATATGGGGGCAGTGTGAGGGTGATTACTATATGGGGGCAGTGTGAGGGTGATTACTATATGGGGGCAGTGTGGGAGAAATTACTATATGGGGGCAGTGTGAGGGAAATTACTATATGGGGGCAGTGTGGGGAAATTACTATATGGGGCAGTGTGGGGAAATTACTATATGGGGGCAGTGTGGGGAAATTACTATATGGGGGCAGTGTGGGGGAAATTACTATATGGGGGCAGTGTGGGGGAAATTACTATATGGGGGCAGTGTGGGGGGAAATTACTATATGGGACAGTGTGAGGGAAATTACTATATGGGGCAGTGTGAGGGAAATTACTATATGGGGGCAGTGTGGGGGAAATTACTATATGGGGGCAGTGTGGGAGAAATTACTATATGGGGGCAGTGTGGGGGGAAATTACTATATGGAGCAGTGTGGGGGAAATTACTATATGGAGCAGTGTGGGAGAAATTACTATATGGAGCAGTATGGGGGAAATTACTATATGAGGGCAGTGTTGGGTATTGGGGACATTATTTTGGGGACACTATACAGGTATTATTACCTGGAGCACAATATAGGGTGTTGTTGTTATTACTGGGGGCACTCTAGGGGACATTATAACTGCTGTAGACACTATAGGGACCTTTGGGATAATTTATAAAGCTGGTGTAAAGTAGAACTGGCTTAGTTGTCCATAGCTACAGAGTTCACCTTTCATTTTTAACAGCTCCTCTGGAAAAGGAAAGGTGGAATCTAATTGGTTGCTATGGGCAACTAAGCCAGTTCTAATTTACACCAGTTTGATAAATGACCCCAATTATGAGAAACCTAACATGTCTGTGTAAAAAAATCTGTAGAGACGAGATGCGGCTGAAAGAATTAGTCATGGCGGTCTGGGTCAGACGGAGGAGAAGAGGAAAGAGAAGATCTACATGACAGGAGAAGTCCCTGGATGTAAGAGGTATGTGGTGCTGTATCCTCACTGCTGTGACCTGCGTCTCATCTTCTCTTTCAAGTCTTTATCATAATCATATGTATTTTAAATTTGGCAACTTAAACTTTAATTTTTCACCTGCAGCCCTATGTAACAGCCCAGATACCAGTGATAACTCTCTGTGTGCAGATAATGTTGTACATGTTCCCTGCAGTCCTATGTAACACCCCACATAACAGAATAAATCACTGTGTTATGTGGGGTGTTAAATAGGACTGCAGGTAACATCTATGACATCTGTACACAGAGAGTTATGAGATGGTGGGGGTCTGATTCCTGTGTGAGGAGACCGTGATGTTCCAGTGAGCGCCGCAGCCTCTTTGCTCCTTACCAAGCACAGCGCTGTCCATGTGACAGCACTGCGCTTGGTATTGCAGCTCAGCCCCAATCACTCAGATGGGAGAAAGCTGCACCTCGGCCACGTGAACGATGAATGTGACATCATATGGCCTAGGAAGAGACTGTGACGCTCACAAAGCACCGCAGCCTCTTCACACAGAAAAAAAACCTGAAACCTAAAATGGAGGGGGGGGGGGGGGGCCAAGTTGGGTAGACAGCCCCGGGCCTATCATGCATTTAATCCGCCCCTGCCGGCTGTGTGATGAGGTGAGTTTTTTTCCATTATTTTTAACCCCTTAATGGACATTTTATTTAGCATTCTGTCTTAAGAATGCTATTATTTTCCGTTATAACCATGTTATAATGGAAAATAATAAAATAAACCCGAACACCGAACCCGGACTTCAGTGAAAAAGTCAGGGTTCGTGTTCAGGTACCCGAACTCGCAAAGTTCGGTAAGAAGTTTGGGTTTTCTCAACCCTAGTTTGCACCCCAGAAATTAGTATTTCTCCCAGTAAATTATTACAATTACATATTTCCTTTGTCTGTATTCAAACACAAAAAAGCCAAAAATGATATAATTTCATGCAAAACTCCAAAAATGGAGCGGGCGGACACATTTACTGGCACCCTCAGTTTAATATTTGGTTGCACACCCTTTGGAAGAAATAACTGAAATCAGTCGCTGCCTATAACGACCAACGAGCTTCGTAGACTTTTTCTTTTGTGAACTGCTTGAGGTCTCATATTTGAAGGGCGGCTTCTCCTAACAGCAATTTCAAGATCTCTCCACAGGAGTTCAATGGGATTTAGATGCGGACGCATTGCTGGGCACCAGAACTCTCCAGCGCTTTGTTCCCATTCATTTTTGGGTGCTTCATAAAGTCTGTTTGGGGTCATTGTCCTGCTGGAAGACCCATGAACTAGGACGCAAGCCAAGGTTTCTGAAACTGGGCCCTACATTGAGACCCAAAATCCTTTTGGTAATCTTCAGATTCCGTGATGTCTTGCACACAGTCAAGGCACCCAGTGCCAGAGACAGCCAAACATCCCCTCACCAGGGCCCTGATGGCAGTACCACCAGTACTGCCCTGATGGCTACCCTCAGCCCATCACTGGTATTGTGAATGGTCCCTGGTCTAAGTGGTGTAGCTAAAGGTTCAATGCTGGGTCCACTATAATATAACCTATTTATTAACTATATAGATCGGGGTACTTATCAGACGGACCCCTGCATGCCCCACTCTCAACTGTATCTACATCCTCAGGACACAGACACGGTTGAACATGATGGTGGAGCAGCCGTCAGCCCCCTGCTATCCATAGTTCAGTGCAGGCGTGATGTAGTGATGTCATCGCTCTGCTGTGTAAGCCACAGACAGCACAGAGCGAGGCAGGCAGGCATGCTTTGCGCTGCTCTTCAGGGGAAGGTGGGGTAGGTATTTAACCTGGAATCACTAAGGAGAAATCACCGAATGTGGGGGCCATAGCTCTATGAGGGGGCAACACTATCTGTGGGGGGCTACCTAAGGGGCCATAACTATGAGTGGGGAATTACTGTGTGTGGGGGGCTAGCTAAGGGGACAGAACTATGAGCGGGCATTACTGTGCGTAAAGGGTCACCTAAGGGAACATAGCTCTATGAGGGGACATCACTATCTGTGGGGGGCAACCTAAGGGGACATAACTATGAGGGGGGCATTACTGTGTGTGAGGGGCCACCTAAGGTGACATAGCTCTATGATGGGGCATCACTTTGTGTGGGGGGCTACCTAAGGAGACATAACTATGAGGGGGCATCACTGTGCATAAGGGGTCACCTAAAGGAACACAACTCTATGAGGGGGCATCACTATCTGTGGGGGGGCTACATAAGGGGACATAACTATGAGGGGGGCATTACTGTGTGTGAGGGGCCACCTAAGGTGACATAGCTCTATGATGGGGCATCACTATCTGTGGGGGGGCTACATAAGGGGACATAACTATGAGGGGGGCATTACTGTGTGTGAGGGGCCACCTAGCTCTATGAGGGGGCATCACTGTCTGTGGGGGGCTACATGAGGGGGGCATTACTGTGTGTGAGGGGCCACCTAGCTCTATGAGGGGGCATCACTGTCTGTGGGGGATCACCGAAGGGGACATAGCTTTATGAGGGGCATAACTGTGTGTGTGTGGGGGGGAGGGGACACCTAAAGGGACATAGCTCTATGAGGGGGCATCATTATCTGTGGGGCGCCACCTAAGGGGCATAACTGTGAGGGAGGCATCACTCAGTGTGGGGACCATATAAGGGGGATCATACTGTGTGTGGGCCATCTCTCTGTGCCAGGGGCCACTTGGGACAATCATAGTGTGGAAGCCACTTAAGGGGGCAGCACTCTGTGAGGAGGGCACTTAGAGGGCATCACTTTATTTTGGGGCACTTAAAAGGGACCTCATTCTCTAGGGGACACCTGAAGGATCATCTGAAGGGGCCACTAGGGGAAAGAAGAAACTTTATTATTGTCATTACACTAATGGGTCCATGTGCTGTCTGTATGTGAATGTATGTGTCTGTACGGAAATGTGAATGAGGCCAAAGGCTATTGGGCTGCAATAACAGGGCCTGGTCACCAGAGGGCAGTGTACTCCCTAGAATGAGCGAGGTCCTGTTACTGCAGGTAGATACACAATATCTCACCGATTCATCATTGTATGTGATCTGTAGCTTTGAACCTGATGAAGGGTCCTGATTTGCCTGACACGCATTGTACTTCTATCAATAAGTGGCGTTTTTCTCGATCTGGGTGTCTGGGAATGGAGCAGCATCGCTGCACATTATCACATTGTATGCTCGTATACCAGGACGTGACGAGAAGCAGCCAACTGGACATTTACGGACCGGCCCCGAGGGTGCTCTGCCTCCAGCACTACCAGAATAGGGGAGCACCCGACTGGCACCTTCTCCTCTTCCCTTCGCAGTCCTACGCAGAGTGCGCTTCTAGTGACGATGGTCAGATACCGGGCATCACTTTTGTATCGTGTCTTTTTAGGCGCCCCGTACTATAAATTCCTAGTTCTGACCTGTTTTCTTGTGTATGAATCGCACAATTGCTGCTTTGTGCTCCTTTATATAACTCTTACTCATTGCTATTCCTTTATACAGCCAGTTGTTTTTTATGTTTTTATGATTTCACGCTCCCTGCATACCCTGAAACACTTAGGTCCCTTTCACACAAGCGAGTTTTCCGCGCGGGTGCAAAGATTGATGCGAACGCATTGCGACCGCACTGAATCCGGACCATTCTGTGTACATCAGAGTTGGTTGTAATGCATCACTTATGCGTTGCGTGAAAATCACAGCATGTTCTATATGCTTTTTTCATGCAGCCCTAGCCCCATAGAAGTGAATGGAGCTGCGTGAAAATCACATCACATCCGCAAGCAAGTGCGGATGCGATGCGTTTTTCACTGATGGTTGCCAAGAGATGTTGCTTGTAAACATTCCGTTTTTTATCACACGTGTGCAAAATGCATTCAATCCCATTACACCTGCGCGATAAAAACGTAACAACTAAACGCGATCGCAGACAAAACTGAATGAACTTGCTTGATAAATCGTGCATTTTTCGCTGAACGCATCTGCAACGCATCCGGACCTAATCCGCTTACGCTCGTCTGCAAGGGGCCTTAGGGGATAAATCCTCATTCCCCTTACGCCTCTTTTTGGCATAAAAAGGTCATAAATCCACTGGATTTGGGAGCTTTCAATACTTTTGTGACTTTTCTAGTTCCAATCTGCATTTTACGTCACCCTAATGCCAAGTCTATAAACAGAGGGTGTGGTGAGGGCGGAGTGAGGTTGTTGCGAGGGCGCGACCATCGGCCCAAGTAATTCATCATCATAAATAATTACTATAATCTCCGGCAGATGCTGTAGATGTCAGTCCGGAGCAGATGATGGGGCCTTATCAAGTTCGTTGTAGACACACCGCCCTGGTTACATCGCGGCCTTAGATTTTAGAGAGATTACTACTGTAATTGTATTCATCATGTCTACAGGAACAGGACTATCTGGACAGACAGCATTGACTCGATGTTCGTGTTCTTGTGCAGTACATTGATCAGAGTCTCAGTCGTTGCCCGTGAGCTCTGTCTGTGTCAGAGTTACCCAGTGCACACCCTGTGCCATGTCTTCCCTCCTGAGGGGGTGTACGGCTGCGCTGGGTATGAGACAATTGCTCATCTAGAAGCCCAGATTCTGGATTTCAATTATCACCCCTCAACACTGCTGTAATTAACAACCTGGAGAGGAGGTGGCTTCTCACTGACCGGACACTCGCTGGCGTAGATGAGAGGTGATGGTAGATCTTCCTGGAGAAATCCCAGTAGATAGACTGAGTTATAAGAACAGATTCTGGTGTCAGTATTGAATTAATCCTCCTTCTACTTGACTTGTCCTCTGCCTTTGACACTGCCGACCACTCCCTTCTGTTACAAACTCTCTCATCTCTTGGCATCACTGACCTGGCCCTCTCTTGGATCACATCATACCTCACAGACCGGACATTTAGCGTCTCCCACTCTCACGCCACCTCCTCGCCTCACTCCCTCTCTGTTGGTGTCCCGCAAGGCTCCGTCCTAGGACCCCTGCTCTTCACTATCTACACCTTCGGCCTGGGACAGCTTATAGAGTCCCATGGTTTCCAGTATCACTTTTATGCTGACGACACACAAATCTACCTCTCTGGTCCAGACATCACCACCTTACTATCCAGAATCCCACAATGCCTATCTCGCATATCCTCCTTCTTCTCCTCTCGCTTTCTAAAACTTAATATGGATAAAACAGAATTCATCATCTTTCCCCCATCTTACTCACTCCCCCCAACAGACCGATCTATCACAATCAATGGCTGCACACTCTCCCCGGTCAACCAAGTCCGCTGCCTTGGAGTGACCTTGGATTCTGCCCTCTCCTTCCGACCACACATCCAAGCCCTTTCCACCACCTGCCGTTTCCAACTCAAAAACATCTCCCGCATCCGCCCTTTCCTCAACTTTGAATCGGCAAAAATGCTTATACATTCTCTCATCATCTCCCGCCTAGACTACTGCAACATCCTCCTCTGTGGCCTTCCATCTAGCTCTCTCGCACCCCTACAATCTATCCTCAACTCTGCTGCCCGACTAATCCATCTCTCCCCCCGTTACTCCTCTGCATCTCCCCTCTGCCGGTCCCTGCACTGGCTCCCCATTGCCCAGCGAATTCAGTTTAAAATACTAACCCACACATACAAGGCCGTCCACAATCAGTCCCCTCCCTACATCTCTGAGCTACTTTCCCGATACATCCCCACACGCAATCTTCGATCCTCACAGGACCTCCTTCTCTCCTCTCCTCTGATCACCTCTTCCCACACTCGCCTCCAGGATTTCTCCCGTGCATCCCCTATACTCTGGAACTCGCTGCCCCAACATCAGACTCTCACCTACAGTGGAATCCTTCAAAAGAAACCTGAAAACCCTTCTCTTCAGACAAGTCTACGACCAGTGACCCTGCTGCTTCTATACCGCCATGACCAGCTTCACCCTCGCCTACTGTCTTCATCCCCCATACCATGTAGACTGTAAGCCCTCGCGGGCAGGGCCCTCTATCCTTCTGTACCAGTCTGTAACTTGTCTCGTTCATGCTTAATGCAATTGCCTGTATTATGTATGTGCACCGCTTATGATATGTACAGCGCTATGGAATGAATGGCGCTCTAAAAATAAATAATAATAATAATAATAATAATAATACTAGCAATATTATGGGTAATATAGATAGCATCCGTGTCAGCATTAAAAGGAATGTAGTCCCATTCAGAGGAAAAGACAATGGAATGTCCATTCCTTCCCCAGAGACTACTGGGTAACAGACAATGGTAGGAGAACAGCATGGCGGAAGAAGAAAGAAAAATGCTGCTGGCAAGGAAGAGAGAGGGGGTCAGGATGCAAGTGGCCTCACTGCAGAAACATGTTTCCCCCATATCCCCCTAGCATTTTGTGGTCTGGTGGCTGTGGACCTCTAGAAGTAAGTAGCAATGCTGTAAGGGTGAAAATGTACAAACATATTATAAGAGAGATAGAATTAGGGAGAAAACCGCTATATGAACAGGTACGGAAGACTCAAGAAATGGTTCTCCATTCACTGGACCTTCACCTGATGTTACAGGACGAGCGTCCGGAAGATTCCAGCCTCTGGCCTCCGCCATTCATCTCCATTCCGACATCAGATGAGGCAGCATTCTTATATAAGCTTTTTCAACACAAGCAGCAAACAAACAAACCAAATCACCAGAGGTGTAGCTAGGCGTTCCAGGCTAGAGGCCGTATCTCATCTTATATCCAGGCTAGAGGCCGTATCTCATCTTATATCCAGGCTAGAGGCCGTATCTCATGTTGTATCCAGGCTAGAAGCCGTATCTCATGTTGTATCCAGGCTAAAGGCCGTATCTCATCTTGTATCCAGGCTAAAGGCCGTATCTCATCTTGTATCCAGGCTAGAGGCCGGATCTCATCTTGCATCCAGGCTAGAGGCCGTATCTCATCTTGTATCCAGACTGGAGGCCATATCTCATGTTGTATCCAGGCTAGAGGTCGGATCTCATATTGTATCCAGACTGGAGGCCGTATCTCATCTTGTATCCAGGCTAGAGGCCATATCTCATGTTGTATCCAGACTGGAGGCCGGATCTCATCTTGCATCCAGGCTAGAGGCAGTATCTCATCTTGTATCCAGGCTAGAGGCCGTATCTCATCTTGTATCCAGACTGGAGGCCGTATCTCATGTTGTATCCAGGCTGGAGGCCGTATCTCATGTTGTATCCAGACTGGAGGCCGTATCTCATGTTGTATCCAGACTGGAGGCCGTATCTCATGTTGTATCCAGGCTAGAGGCCGGATCTCATCTTGCATCCAGGCTAGAGGCCGTATCTCATCTTGTATCCAGGCTAGAGGCCGTATCTCATCTTGTATCCAGGCTGGAGGCCGTATCTCATCTTGTATCCAGGCTAGAGGCCATATCTCATGTTGTATCCAGACTGGAGGCCGGATCTCATCTTGCATCCAGGCTAGAGGCAGTATCTCATCTTGTATCCAGGCTAGAGGCCGTATCTCATCTTGTATCCAGACTGGAGGCCGTATCTCATGTTGTATCCAGGCTGGAGGCCGTATCTCATGTTGTATCCAGACTGGAGGCCGTATCTCATGTTGTATCCAGACTGGAGGCCGTATCTCATGTTGTATCCAGGCTAGAGGCCGGATCTCATCTTGCATCCAGGCTAGAGGCCGTATCTCATCTTGTATCCAGGCTAGAGGCCGTATCTCATCTTGTATCCAGGCTAGAGGCCGTATCTCATCTTGTATCCAGGCTAGAGGCCGTATCTCATCTTGTATCCAGGCTAGAGGCCGGATCTCATCTTGCATCCAGGCTAGAGGCCGGATCTTATCTTGTATTCAGGCTAGAGGTTGTATCTCATCTTGTATCCAGGCTAGAGGCCGTATCTCATCTTGTATCCAGGCTAGAGGCCGTATCTCATCTTGTATCCAGGCTAGAGGCCGTATCTCATCTTGCATCAAGGCTAGAGGCCGTATCCCATCTTGCATCCAGACTAGAGGCCGTATCTCATCTTGTATCCAGGCTAGAGGCCGTATCTCATCTTGACTCGCACTGACTGCAGCGGTGACGCCTGTATACAGCACTGACTGCAGAGGTGACGCCTGTATACAGCACTGATTGCAGCGGTGACGCCTGTATACAGCACTGACTGCAGCGGTGACGCCTGTATACATCACTGACTGCAGCGGTGAAGCCTGTATACAGCACTGACTGCAGAGGTGACTCCTGTATACCGCACTGACTGCAGCGGTGACACCTGTATACCGCACTGATTGCAGCGGTGACGCCTGTATACAGCACTGACTGCAGAGGTGACTCCTGTATACCGCACTGATTGCAGCGGTGACGTCTGTATACAGCACTGATTGCAGCGGTGACGCCTGTATACCGCAATGATTGCAGCGGTGAGGCCTGTATACAGCACTGACTGCAGCGGTGACGCCTGTATACAGCACTGACTGCAGAGGTGACTCCTGTATACCGCACTGACTGCAGCGGTGACTCCTGTATACAGCACTGACTGCAGCGGTGACGCCTGTATACAGCACTGACTGCAGCGGTGACTCCTGTATACCGCACTGATTGCAGCGGTGACGTCTGTATACAGCACTGATTGCAGCGGTGACGCCTGTATACCGCAATGATTGCAGCGGTGAG
>CM065589.1:1970854-2009641 GCA_033119425.1 Bufotes viridis | reverse complement strand
CACCGCTGCAGTCAGTGCGGTATACAGGCGTCACCGCTGCAGTCAGTGCTGTATACAGGCGTCACCGCTGCAGTCAGTGCGGTATACAGGCGTCACCGCTGCAGTCAGTGCGGTATACAGGCGTCACCGCTGCAGTCAGTGCTGTATACAGGCTTCACCGCTGCAGTCAGTGTGGTATACAGGTGTCACCGCTGCAGTCAGTGCTGTATACAGGCGTCACCGCTGCAGTCAGTGCGGTATACAGGAGTCACAGCTGCAGTCAGTGCGGTATACAGGAGTCACAGCTGCAATCAGTGCGGTATACAGGCTTCACCGCTGCAGTCAGTGCGGTATACAGGCTTCACCGCTGCAGTCAGTGCGGTATACAGGCGTCACCGCTGCAGTCAGTGCTGGTATACAGGCGTCACCGCTGCAGTCAGTGCGGTATACAGGCGTCACCGCTGCAGTCAGTGCGGTATACAGGCGTCACCGCTGCAGTCAGTGCGGTATACAGGCGTCACCGCTGCAGTCAGTGCGGTATACAGGCGTCACCGCTGCAGTCAGTGCGGTATACAGGCGTCACCGCTGCAGTCAGTGCGGTATACAGGCGTTCACCGCTGCAGTCAGTGCGGTATACAGGCGTCACCGCTGCAGTCAGTGCTGTATACAGGCGTCACCGCTGCAGTCAGTGCGGTATACAGGCGTCACCGCTGCAGTCAGTGCGGTATACAGGCGTCACCGCTGCAGTCAGTGCGGTATACAGGCGTCACCGCTGCAGTCAGTGCGGTATACAGGCGTCACCGCTGCAGTCAGTGCGGTATACAGGCGTCACCGCTGCAGTCAGTGCGGTATACAGGCGTCACCGCTGCAGTCAGTGCGGTATACAGGCGTCACCGCTGCAGTCAGTGCGGTATACAGGCGTCACCGCTGCAGTCAGTGCGGTATACAGGCGTCACCGCTGCAGTCAGTGCTGTATACAGGCGTCACCGCTGCAGTCAGTGCGGTATACAGGCGTCACCGCTGCAGTCAGTGCGGTATACAGGCGTCACCGCAGCAGTCAGTGTGGTATACAGGCGTCACCGCTGCAGTCAGTGCGGTATACAGGCGTCACCGCTGCAGTCAGTGCGGTATACAGGTGTCACCGCTGCAGTCAGTGCGGTATACAGGCATCACCGCAGCAGTCAGTGCGGTATACAGGCGTCACCGCTGCAGTCAGTGCTGTATACAGGTGCAGTGTCCCAGGGGGTCAGTAGTGTAGCTTTAGGTATGCTGGGCTTTGTAGTGCAGGGCAACCCACTAACCTGGGACCGACTGTCGTCTTCAATCGGGGTCAGCACTGGAACAGGCAGGTGATGAATGTCCTGACGCCAGTGCCAATTGAACGGTGGCACACCGTGTAGTGACAGGTGGAATAATTGAGGAATCTTTATATACTTGAATAACAGGATAACTTTACTGAACGTAGTTGAAGATAGATGAACAGTCAGTAGGTACAGTTCCAGAATATTCCACACGTTACAATACAGTCACAGCAGTGGTTCAGGCTATTAATCACAGTCGCAAACGCTATCTTCAAGACAGGCCCCCTAGGATCAGGGCTTTCCTCTTACTCTCAATGCAGCAATACACTTCAGGCAACTATTCTCTCTGCAGGGGTACACTTACTTCCTCTCCTGCCTTAGTTCCTGGCTGTAGGCAATACTCTCAAGGTCCAGACACCCGAATAACAGTGATAACCCTTGAGCAAAGGTTTTGTAGAGGTTCCCTTCTCTCCTGGTGACAGGCTCTATACTTGATATGTGAACTGGCTTGCTGGTTACACTCTCTGTCCCACTTACTAGTGACAGGCTCTTACTTAGAGTACCTCAGGTATACTTGACCTGGAAAACTGGGTGGGAATGATCCTCCACACCAGTGGTGCAATCTCTGCACTAGTTACTGAGTCCTGAATCTCTCAGAACTAACTCTGAACTAGAAACTTCCAACAACTGACTTCCCTAGGCTAGGCCCTGGCCTATTTATACTAAACTGGGGGCTCCCTCTGCTGGCTCGAATATGAATTGCCTGCTACAGGCCTACCTTTCTTAAAGGGAGATACACATTAAAATATAGCAGTGTCGGGTAACCTACCCGTATGCTGCACACCCCCAGGCTTTAACGTGAGTAAGGCCTCGTACTCACACACATGCCTTTCTGAACCGGCATAAAATGTTACATAAATTAAGCGTTACAATATAAATATGGTAAATAATTATTTCACACAGAAGATATAACATTTGTAACTTAATAAACAGGCGACGCAAGGGAAAGGGCGTCTTCTTGCTTCTTAGACACGGCCGCTGACCTGGCACAGCGGACTTAAGGTGAACCAGGTTAGTCCATAGTAACACATGTCAAGAATAAGGTTTTTTCTTTCAAAGTCTCTGTAAGTGCAAAAATATGTTAGAGAATGCAAAGATATATCACTTTTTCAAGTATAAAAGTTCAACATCAGTCCATTTTTCTTGGCTGAAGTATAATAAGGGAACTACACAGGGGTTTCCTGCGGGTGTATGACAGGCAAGGGCTCACGTGGAGGAGTCCATTCTTGCGCACAAACGTCAAGCAAGCTATTTCCAGTAGTAACTGCCCGGGAGGAGACACCACCAGCATAATCAAAGTCCCCTAAACGGACTGGCGGACGTCCCCTGTTCATCCGGGTGGACCTTCTCAACACAGGAGTTTCCTCCTCCCTTAGCATCGAGGTAGAAGGGAGAGGAGCAACAGGAGGGTCTCCACCAGTGGGACCCTGGTCAGGAACAACAGGAACAACAGGAGCCGGAGGATCCTCTATAAGGGGACTGGATCCGGGACATTTTGAACCGGCTCTTCTGGAGGTGAAGGCACAGTAGGTGCCGGAGCGGGCACCAACAAATTCAACCATGGTGTCAGGAGCCAATGCATGGGTTCAGTGTCATACATTAGATTATTTACAGCCTGCATAGGATCCTCGGGCTGTATTGATGGCTCTGACACAGGTGATTCAGATCTAGAACTCTCAGCACTGGGTTCTTTCGTCAGGCAGAGCTTTAACCGGTTCCTGTGAACAATTTGGGATCCCCTGCCTTCTCGGGTAATCTCATAAGTGTGGGTCCCAGCATTTGGGATTGCAGTGACAACATAGGGAATCTGCTCCCATTTACTGTCCAGTTTACTTGTACGGTGGTTGTTTTTCAACCACACCACATCTCCTATTGTCAAGGGTTCTGCATGGGCTGCTTGATCATAGTCTCTCTGCTGTCGGTCTCTAGCATAATCCATACGTTCCTGAACAATGGCTTTGGCCGTATTCAATCGCCTTTGGTGCTCAGCAACCCAGTCGGTGTTAGGTAACGGGTTGATGCAATCAGGTACGTGTATGTCCAAGGAGTGATCAGCAGGCAATGTCCCTTGGCGCCCAAACATCAAATAAAAAGGTGTATACCCAGTGGAACAATGGATGGTATTGTTGTACGTGTACATGAGCTGTGGCAACAGATTGGGCCAATCCCCTCTGGTTTCAGGAGGCACGGCCCTCAGCATCTCTATCAAGGTCTGATTCATTTTTCACACAGTCCGTTACCTTGAGGATGGTAGGCCGTTGTCCGGATTTTCTTGCAGTTGTGTAAGCGGCACAGTTCATGGAACAGATGGGACTCAAAAGCAGGTCCTTGATCGGTGAGGATCTTTTCTGGACATCCGTAGGGCAGGAGGAAGTGTTTCCAGAACAGTTCGGCTGTAGTCTTGGCCGTCTGGTCTCTCACAGGCACTGCTACGACAAACTTGGTGAAGTGGTCAATAATAGTCATGGCATAAGCATACCCTGAGCGACTAGGCTCCAACTTCACATGATCAATGGCGACAAGTTCAAGAGGACGGGTACTTACAATGGGTCGCAGTGGTGCCCTCTGGTCGTGGTGCTCACTTCGTTTTAAGGCACAGGCTATACACTCCCGACACCATCTCTCAATGTCCTCTCTCATGCCCACCCAATAAAACCGCTGGCGGATATTAGCCTCAGTCTTTTGGACCCCAAAATGACCGGATTGATTGTGGTACATCTCCAACACCATACCTGCATCTCGTCGGGGTATGAGAATCTGATGCACTCTTTCATTGGATACTGGGTCTAGGCTTCTCCGTAGTAATAGGCCCTTTTGTATGAAGAGCTGATGGCGCTGTCTCCACAGTTTGGTGAGCTCTGGATCTGCACTCTTACGTCTAATTCTCTCAGGGGCTCTGCCACTGGTAATAAAATCCAACAACTCGCCCAGCACTCTACTTTCAGACTGTAATTTCACCCACCTTTCCTCTTTGGGCTCAGGCTTACTGGAGGGTGAAGGGGCTGCGGCTCTGTCATTGGTAGCTCGAGCATGATCCTGTTGAGCAAATTTGTTATAGAAAGCCGGCATTTCTACATCTTCCCAAGCATCCCGTCCATCATCAGGAGCTGTCTCTGTGGGAAGTCTGGATAAAGCATCAGCATTGTCATTAGTACGCCCAGCACGGTATTTTACAGAGAAATCATAGTTGGCGAGGCGGGAGGCCCATCTCTGCTCCAAGGCCCCCAATTTAGCTGTATTTAGATGCGCCAGAGGGTTATTGTCGGTGAATGCAATGAGCGGGGTGGCGGCTAGATAGTCTTTGAATTTCTCCGTCACTGCCCACACCAATGCCAGGAACTCTAGTTTGAAGGAACTATAATTCTGATCATTTTCTCAGCCCCTTTCAGGGAACGGCTTGCATAAGCTATCACTCTCTCTTTTCCCTCTTGGATCTGGGCCAACACAGCTCCCAGGCCTCGCTTGCTAGCAACGGTATAAAGATGGAATGGTTTGCTGTAGTTTGGGTAACCTAACACAGGAGGCTCGGTCAGTTTCTTTTTTAACAATTGGAATGCTATTTCTCTTTCCTCATTCCACTCAATGGGCACAGGAGTTCTAGGAATTTTCTTGGGTTGCCCCCTCAGGAGTTCCTGGATAGGATCAGCTATTTGAGCAAAATGGGGGATAAAACGTCTATAGTAGCCTGCAAATCTAAGGAAACTCCTCACCTCTTTGACAGTAGTGGGGACCGGCCAATTACGGACAGCCGCTAGCTTATCAGGGTCAGGCTGCATGCCCTCTGCGCTTACCACATGCCCCAGGTATTTTACTGCAGGTTTGAGCAAGTGACACTTGGATGGCTTTACTTTCAAGCCATATTTGACAAGGATTTCAAATACTTCTGCTAAATGTTTCAGATGGTCCTCATATGTTTGAGTATACAATGACATCATCTAGATACAGCAGCACTGTTTCAAAGTTTTTGTGGCCCAAACACCGCTCCATTAGTCTCTGGAAAGTCCCTGGGGCATTACATAGTCCGAACGGCATACAATTGAATTCAAACAGGCCCATGGGAGTGGTGAAAGCAGTCTTTTCCCTATCCTCGGGGGCCATGGGTACTTGCCAGTAGCCACTGGTCAAGTCCAGTGTGGAGAAATAAGCGGAGGAGCCCAGAGCAGTTAGTGACTCCTCAATGCGGGGCAGCGGGTATGCATCTTTGTGGGTTATTTGGTTAATTTTTCTATAATCCACACAGAAACGGATACCACCATCCTTTTTCTTTACAAGGACCAGGGGTGCAGCCCACGGACTACGGCTGTCCCGGATTACATTAGAGTCCTTCATCTCTTGGATCATTTCTTTTACAGTCTGATATGAAGTCGGCGGTAAGGGTCTGTATCTCTCCTTGATAGGAGGATGAGAGCCAGTAGGTATGGTGTGTTGTATGGCACTGACCTCTCCATAATCAGTAGCATGCTTACTGAAGGCCTGGTGGTGCTCTTTGACAAGCTGTAGGATCCCTTCTCGTTGATGTTGGGGGGTAGCCTCGTCCCCGACATGGAGTTCCTCCCACCAGGGCACTTGTGAGTCGCTCACAGGAAGATGTCCTCGAGCGGCAGTTGGCGGCTTCTCGGTGACAGGCAGGCGGATGACATCCTGGAAGAATACCTGGGAAAGCTGGGCAACAGGGCAGTGCTTAGTAAGCGCAACAGGATGATCACTGAGGTTAATCAGACGGACAGGTACTTTACCTTGGGAGACGCTCACCAGGCACTTGGCAGCTCTCACATAAGGATAGTTCTCCATCTGGATTGGTTCCACCAGGGCTGAATAATCTTGGCCTTGGACTCCCAGGACAGCACGGCACCATAAAAGAGTTTGAGAATTAGGAGAAGTCACAGGCTTATTATCACGGATCCTGGCAGTACAAATTTCTCCTTTCCCATTAGCAAACCTCTGCTGAGCACACAGTACACTGATAGTCTTTTAGATGGCTCTCTTGGATGCAGAGGAAGCAGTGGGCAAAGTCTGATGCAGTGCGTCAAGTATTTCAGAATAACAGTTCTTGAAGACATTGGTGCCTAGAATGACAGGATGTCCTCCTCTGTCGCCGGCTTGTACTACTATCACCCCCTGTTGAGGCAAGGTTGCTTCTCCCACCTGCAGAGTGGGTTCCCAGTACCCATGAACCTTTACTGGTTTGCAGGGGCGTAACTATAGGGGAAGCAGGGGAAGCGGCTGCTTTGGGGCCCTGACCCAGAAGGGGCCCATCCAAGAGGAGGAAAAGTACTAAAAGATTTTGTCAGGGCCCCTCAACATTATTACACAATGAAATGATATACAGTGGCAGTATAGACAGTGTAGAAAACGGATGGATCAGCTGCCGGGCCTGGTCTGAGAGAGAGTGATCTTTAATAGCCACAGGATAGGGGGTGGCATGAAAGGAAGGGGCTGTAAAAAAATTACTGGGGGAGGGGGCCCCATTCAAAATTTGCTGTGGGGCCCAGTCATTTCTAGTTACGCCACTGCTGGTTTGCCATTGCTGGCGATAATCTCCACCCAGGATTCAGGCGGCTGGGTTAACTGGTTGGTGTCCCAGAATTTTTCAAACGTGGGCAGCTGAATGGTAGTGACCTGGGACCCAGTATCTAGTAGGGCTTCAAAGGGGACCCCGTTGATCTCTATATTGATTTTAGGATGAGATCCTACATACCGGGGCATCCAACTTGGATCCTTTGGACCTAATGTTCTACCTCCCGAGGGGCGGTCCTCAGCCTCGAGGGTAGCCCGGTTAACTGCCAGCACGTGGATTCTGTGTGTCCCACCTTTTTACAGTATTTCCACACGGGCCGTTTGCGGTCTTTGGAACGATCTCTATTACGCCTCCCAGGATCCCTGCGGTGAGTCTCTTGGTATGGAGGTGGGAATGGCCTAGGAGGTGACAGGAACTCTTCCTCTGACATTAGGGGTTTTTTCCATTCCTCTATCTTTCTGTACACTCTCTCTAAACTTTTAGTGAGATGGTTTACCTGTTCCGTCAGCATGGCAATAGTATCAGTAGCTGAAGCTTGAACAGCTTGGCCGGCCCCAGCCTGGTTAGGGATAGGCGGTTTTGGCCTGCAGGCTGGTGACTCAGGTGGGGCGCTCAACTCCGTAGACACTGTTGACCCCAGAATTCTTATAGCCAGCTCTTTAAAATCCAGAAAGGTACTGCTAGGGTGCTGGGCTGACAGCATTTTTAATTGAGTCCTTATTTGCTCACTAGACACCCCCGTGATAAATTGCTCCCTCAGGGTCCTGATTATCAGCCTCCCTGGGATCTATCTGGATTACAGCCCCCAAAGCCTCCTGAAGTGATAGGGCATAGTCACGGAGGGACTCACCGGACTTCTGTTTTTTGCCAAAGAAGTGCATCTTTATCTCTGAGGCAGTCCTTGTTTCAAAAGTGGCCGTGAGGCGGGTGAATATTTGCTCTAGATTATTCCGCTCAGCAGCAGGCCAGGATAATACCTCTCTGCGGGAAGCTCCCTCCAGTTGTGCTAGCAGGATTTCCATCTGCTGTTCGGCATTTATGGGGTACAGTTTGAATAATGCCAGCAACTTCTCTTTAAAGTCTCTTAAGGTATGGGCCTCCCCTTTATAGCAGGAAACCATGGGGCCCCAAAATAGTACTGGCATAGTAAAGGGCATCATGCTGGGGGCTATAGGATGGTTAGAAGCCGCAAGTTCCCCTGGGGCCGGCTGCTCGGGAACTCCCGGCTCTGACATGATAGCTTATTAAGATGTGGCCGCTGGCGACTAAAGGGGCCGGTACAATCCCCTTCCCTCCGGTGACAAGTCCTTACTGGTATCGCAGGGGTTGCGCAGGCCAAGTCCCGCGAGACTCCGGACGTCTTGTGTACGCGGTGATGTTGCTGACGTAGAAGAAGCAGGGCTGCGGCGGTGCGTACGATGACGAAGAGGGGCGGGATTTCCCGCGTCTTTGGAGGGATCCGCCCACGAAGGTCCTCAGCAGCACGGGAAACTTTACTCCATGCGGCCAGCAGCCATCTTGGTCGCCATTCCCTGACAGCAAGCAGGGGCGTTGAAAAGTTAATAAATTGTAATCCACAAGCACGATTTTCTCTCTGGGGGTAGCGCAACACAGCACAGCGCCTCCGATTCCTCCCAGGCACAATGGTAATCCAGAGGCTTGGAAATAAAGGGTACAGTCCTTGCAATACGGTGGTGGAATAGTTAAAGCACACAGTTCACACTTCTCTGCACTCCAGAAGCATGCGATCCTGTTCGTGACGCCAAAAAGAGCGATGCAGTGTCCCAGGGGGTCAGTAGTGTAGCTTTAGGTATGCTGGGCTTTGTAGTGCAGGGCAACCCACTAACCTGGGAACGACTGTCGTCTTCAATCGGGTCAGCACTGGAACAGGCAGGTGCTGAATGTCGTGACGCCAGTGCCAATTGAACGGTGGCACACCGTGTAGTGACAGGTGGAATAATTAAGGAATCCTTATATACTTGAATAACAGGACTTTACTGAACGTAGTTGAAAATAGATGAACAGTCAGTAAGTACAGTTCCAGAATATTCCACACGTTACAATACAGTCACAGCAGTGGTTCAGACTATTAATCAAAGTCGCAAAAGCTATCTTCAAGACAGGCCCCCTAGGATCAGGGCTTTCCTCTTACTCTGAATGCAGCAATGCACTTCAGGCAACTATTCTCTCTGCAGGGGTGCACTTACTTTCTCTCCTGCCTTAGTTCTTGGCTGTAGGCAATACTCTCAAGGTCCAGACACCCGAATAACAGTGATAATCCTTGAGCAAAGGTTTTGTAGAGGTTCCCTTCTCTCCTGGTGACAGGCTCTATACTTGATGTGCGAACTGGCTTGCTGGTTACACTCTCTGTCCCACTTGCTAGTGACAGGCTGTTACTTAAAGTACCTCAGGTGTACTTGACCTGGAAAACTGGGTGGGAAACGATCCTCCACACCAGTGGTGCAATCTCTGCACTAGTTACTGAGTCCTGAATCTCTCAGAACTAACTCTGAACTAGAAACTTCCAACAACTGACTTCCCTAGGCTAGGCCCTGGCCTATTTATACTAAACTGGGGGCTCCCTCTGCTGGTTGGAATATGAATTGCCTGCTACAGGCCTAACTTTCTTAAAGGGAGATACACATTAAAATATAGCAGTGTCGGGTAACCTACCCGTATGCTGCACAGGCGTCACCGCAGCAGTCAGTGCGGTATACAGGCGTCACCGCTGCAGTCAGTGCAGTATACAGGCGTCACCGCCGCAGTCAGTGCGGTATGCAGGTGTCACCGCAGCAGTCAGTGCGGTATGCAGGCGTCACCGCTGCAGTCAGTGCTGTATACAGGCGTCACCGCTGCAGTCAGTGCGGTATACAGGAGTCACCTCTGCAGTCAGTGCCGTATAAAGGAATCACCGCTGCAGTCAGTGCAGTATACAGGAGTCACCGCTGCAGTCAGTGCAGTATACAGGCGTCACCGCTGCAGTAAGTCCGGTATACAGGCTTCACTGCTGCAGTCAATGCGGTATACAGGCTTCACCGCTGCAGTAAGTCCGGTATACAGGCTTCACTGCTGCAGTCAATGCGGTATACAGGCGTCACCGCTGCAATTAGTGCGGTATACAGGCGTCACCGCTGCAGTCAGTGCAGTATACAGGCATCACCGCAGCAGTCAGTGTGGTATACAGGCGTCACCGCAGCAGTCAGTGCTGTATACAGGCATCACCGCTGCAGTCAGTGTGGTATACAGGCGTAACCGCTGCAGTCAGTGTGGTATACAGGCGTAACCGCTGCAGTCAGTGCGGTATACAGGCGTCACCGCTGCAGTCAGTGTTGTATACAGGCGTCACCGCTGCAGTCAGTGCGGTATACAGGCGTCACCGCTGCAGTCAGTGCGGTATACAGGCGTCACCGCTGCAGTCAGTGCGGTATACAGGCGTCACCGCAGCAGTCAGTGTGGTATACAGGCGTCACCGCTGCAGTCAGTGCGGTATACAGGAGTCACCGCTGCAGTCAGTGTGGTATACAGGTGTCACCGCTGCAGTCAGTGCTGTATACAGGTGTCACCGCTGCAGTCAGTGCGGTATACAGGTGTCACCGCTGCAATCAGTGCGGTATACAGGCATCACCACTGCAGTTAGTGCGGTATACAGGCTTCACCGCAGCAGTTAGTACGGTATACAGAGGTCACCGGAGCAGTCAGTGTTGTATACAGGCGTCACCGCTGCAGTCAGTGCGGTATACAGGCGTCACCGCTGCAGTCAGTGCGGTATACAGGCTTCACCGCTGCAGTCAGTGTTGTATACAGGCGTCACCGCTGCAGTCAGTGTGGTATACAGGTGTCACCGCTGCAGTTAGTGCGGTATACAGGCGTCACCGCAGAAGTCAGTGTGGTATACAGGACTCACCGCAGCAGTCAAGCTGGGATACGGCCTCTAGCCTTGATGCGAGATGAGATACAGCCTCCAGCCTTAATACAAGATGAGATACGGCCTCTAGCCTGGATACAAGATGAGATACTGCCTCTAGCCTTGATGCAAGATGAGATACGGCCTCTATCCTTGATGCAAGATGAGATACGGCCTCTAGCCTTGATGCAAGATGAGATACGGTCTCTATCCTGGATACAAGATGAGATACGGCCTCTAGCCTTGATGCAAGATGAGATACGGTCTCTATCCTGGATACAAGATGAGATACAGCCTCTAGCCTTGATGCAAGAGGAGATACAACCTCTAGCCTGAATACGGCCTCTAGCCTGGATACAAGATGAGATACGGCCTCTAGCCTTGATGCAAGATGAGATACGGCCTCTATCCTTGATGCAAGATGAGATACGGCCTCTAGCCTTGATGCAAGATGAGATACGGTCTCTATCCTGGATACAAGATGAGATACAGCCTCTAGCCTTGATGCAAGAGGAGATACAACCTCTAGCCTGAATACGGCCTCTAGCCTGGATACAAGATGAGATACGGCCTCCAGCCTTGATACAAGATGAGATACAGCCTCTAGACTTGATGCAAGATGAGATACGGCCTCTAGCCTGAATACAAGATGAGATATGGCCTCTAGCCAGGATACAAGATGGGATACGGCCTCTAGCCTTGATGCAAGATGAGATACGGCCTCTAGCCTGGATACAACATGAGATACGGCCTCCAGTCTGGATACAAGATGAGATACGGCCTCTCGCCTGGATACAAGATGAGATACGGCCTCTAGCCTTGATGCGAGATGAGATACGGCCTCTAGCCTTGATGCGAGATGAGATACAGCCTCCAGCCTTAATACAAGATGAGATACTGCCTCTAGCCTGGATACAAGATGAGATATGGCCTCCAGCCTTAATACAAGATGAGATACGGTCTCTAGCCTTGATGCAAGATAAGATACGGCCTCTAGCCTTGATGCAAGATGAGATACTGCCTGCAGCCTGGATACAAGATGAGATACGGTCTCTAGCCTGGATACAAGATGAGATACGGCCTCTAGCCTTGATGCAAGATGAGATACAACCTCTAGCCTGGATACGGCCTTTAGCCTGAATACAAGATGAGATACGGCCTCTAGCCTGGATACAAGATAAGATACGGCCTCTATCCTTAATGCAAGATGAGATACGGCCTCCAGCCTGGATACAAGATTTGAAATGGTCTCTAGCCCGGATACAAGATGGGATACGGACTCTAGCCTGGATACAAGATGGGATACGGCCTCTAGCCTGGATGCAAGATGGGATACGGCCTCTAGCCTTGATGCAAGATGAGATACGGCCTCTAGACTTGATGCAAGATGAGATACGGCCTCCAGGCTGGATACAAGATGAGATACAAACTCTAGCCTGGATACGGCCTCTAGCCTGAATACAAGATGAGATACAGCCTCCAGCCTTGATACAAGATGAGATCCGGCCTCCAGTCTGGATACAAGATGAGATACGGCCGCTAGCCTGGATACAAGATGAGATGCGGCCTCTAGCCTGGATACAAGATGAGATACGGCCGCTAGCCTGGATACAAGATGAGATGCGGCCTCTAGCCTGGATACAACATGAGATACGGCCTCTAGCCTGGATACAAGGTGAGATACAGCCTCTAGCCTGGAACGCCTAGCTACTCCTCTGGTGATTTGGTTTGTTTGTTTGCTGCTTGTGTTGGTAAAGCTTATATAAGAATGCTGCCTCATCTGATGTCGGAATGGAGATGAATGGCGGAGGCCAGAGGCTGGAATCTTCCAGACGCTCGTCCTGTAACATCAGGTGAAGGTCCAGTGAATGGAGAACCATTTCTTGAGTCTTCCGTACCTGTTCATATAGCGGTTTTCTCCCTAATTCTATCTCTCTTATAATATGTTTGTACATGTTCACCCTTACAGCATTGCTACTTACTTCTAGAGGTCCACAGCCACCAGACCACAAAATGCTAGGGGGATATGGGGGAAACATGTTTCTGCAGTGAGGCCACTTGCATCCTGACCCCCTCTCTCTCTTCCTTGCCAGCAGCATTTTTCTTTCTTCTTCTGCCATGCTGTTCTCCTACCATTGTCTGTTACCCAGTAGTCTCTGGGGAAGGAATGGACATTGCTGGGTCCCTCAGGAAAAGACATTCCCTCGAAATGTCTCTTCCTCTGAATGGGACTACATTCCTTTTAATGCTGACACGGATGCTATCTATATTACCCATAATATTGCTAGTAGTATTAATTCAATACTGACACCAGAATCTGTTCTTATAACTCAGTCTGTCTACTGGGATTTCTCCAGGAAGATCTACCATCACCTCTCATCTGCGCCAGCGAGTGTCCGTCAGTGAGAAGCCACCTCCAATCCAGGTTGTTAATTACAGCAGTGTTAAGGGGTGATAATTGAAATCCAGAATCTGGGCTTCTAGATGAGCAATTGTCTCATACCCAGCGCAGCCGTACACCCCCTCAGGAGGGAAGACATGGCACAGGGTGTGCACTGGGTAACACTGACACAGACAGAGCTCACGGGCAACGACTGAGACTCTGATCAATGTACTGTACAAGAACACGAACATCGAGTCAATGCTGTCTGTCCAGATAGTCCTGTTCCTGTAGACATGATGAATACAATTACAGTAGTAATCTCTCTAAAATCTAAGGCCGCGATGTAACCAGGGCGGTGTGTCTACAACGAACTTGATAAGGCCCCATCATCTGCTTCGGACTGACATCTACAGCATCTGCCGGAGATTATAGTAATTATTTATGATGATGAATTACTTGGGCCGATGGTCGCGCCCTCGCAACAACCTCACTCCGCCCTCACCACACCCTCTGTTCATAGACTTGGCATTAGGGTGACGTAAATGCAGATTGGAACTAGAAAAGTCACTAAAGTATTGAAAGCTCCCAAATCCAGTGGATTTATGACCTTTTATGCCAAAAGAGGCGTAAGGGGATTGATGATTTATCCCCTAAGGCCCCTTGCAGACGAGCGTAAGCGGATTAGGTCCGGATGCGTTGCAGATGCGTTCAGCGAAAAATGCACGATTTCTCAAGCAAGTTCATTCAGTTTTGTCTGCGATCGCGTTTAGTTGTTACGTTTTTATCGCGCAGGTGCAATGGGATTGAATGCATTTTGCACACGTGTGATAAAAAACGGAATGTTTACAAGCAACATCTCTTAGCAACCATCAGTGAAAAACGCATCGCATCCGCACTTGCTTGCGGATGTGATGCGATTTTCACGCAGCTCCATTCACTTCTATGGGGCCAGCGTTGCGTGAAAATCGCAGAATATAGAACATGCTGTGATTTTCACGCAACGCACAAGTAATGCATGAAAACCAACTCTGATGTACACAGAATGGTCAGGATTCAGTGCGGTCGCAATGCGTTCGCATCAATCTTTGCACCTGCGCGGAAAACTCGCTTGTGTGAAAGGGACCTAAGTGTTTCAGGGTATGCAGGGAGCGTGAAATCATAAAAACATAAAAAACAACTGGCTGTATAAAGGAATAGCAATGAGTAAGAGTTATATAAAGGAGCACAAAGCAGCAATTGTGCGATTCATACACAAGAAAACAGGTCAGAACTAGGAATTAATAGTACGGGGCGCCTAAAAAGACACGATACAAAAGTGATGCCCGGTATCTGACCATCGTCACTAGAAGCGCACTCTGCGTAGGACTGTAAATGAAGGGAAGAGGAGAAGGTGCCAGTCGGGTGCTCCCCTATCCTGGTAGTGCTGGGGGCAGAGCACCCTCGGGGCCGGTCCGTAAATGTCCAGTTGGCTGCTTCTCGTCACGTCCTGGTATACGAGCATACAATGTGATAATGTGCAGCGATGCTGCTCCATTCCCAGACACCCAGATCGAGAAAAACGTCACTTATTGATAGAAGTACAATGCGTGTCAGGCAAATCAGGACCCTTCATCAGGTTCAAAGCTACAGATCACATACAATGATGAATCGGTGAGATATTGTGTACCTACCTGCAGTAACAGGACCTCGCTCATTCTAGGGAGTACACTGCCCTCTGGTGACCAGACCCTGTTATTGCAGCCCAATAGCCTTTGGCCTCATTCACATTTCCGTACAGACACATACATTCACATACAGACAGCACATGGACCCATTAGTGTAATGACAATAATAAAGTTTCTTCTTTCCCCTAGTGGCCCCTTCAGATGACCCTTCAGGTGCCCCCTAGAGAATGAGGTCCCATTTAAGTGCCCCAAAATAAAGTGATGCCCTCTAAGTGCCCTCCTCACAGAGTGCTGCCCCCTTAAGTGGCTTCTACACTATGATTGTCCCAAGGGGCCCCTCGCACAGAGAGATGGCCCACACACAGTATGATCCCCCTTATATGGTCCCCACACTGAGTGATGCCTCCCTCACAGTTATGCCCCTTAGGTGGCGCCCCACAGATAATGATGCCCCCTCATAGAGCTATGTCCCTTTAGGTGTCCCCTCCCCCCCACACACACACAGTTATGCCCCTCATAAAGCTATGTCCCCTTCGGTGATCCCCCACAGACAGTGATGCCCCCTCATAGAGCTAGGTGGCCCCTCACACACAGTAATGCCCCCCTCATGTAGCCCCCCACAGATAGTGATGCCCCCTCATAGAGTTATGTTCCTTTAGGTGACCCCTTATGCACATTAATGCCCCCCTCATAGTTATGTCCCCTTAGGTAGCCCCCCACACAAAGTGATGCCCCATCATAGAGCTATGTCACCTTAGGTGGCCCCTCACACACAGTAATGCCGCCCCCCTCATGTAGCCCCCACAGATAGTGATGCCCCCTCTTAGAGTTATGTTCCCTTAGGTGACCCTTTACGCACAGTAATGCCCGCTCATAGTTCTGTCCCCTTAGCTAGCCCCCCACACACAGTAATGCCCCCCTCATAGTTATGTCCCCTTAGGTAGCCCCCCACAGATAGTGTTGCACCCTCATAGAGTTATGCCCTTTAGGTGACCCAGCACACACAGTGATGCCCCCTCCTAGAGCTATGGCCCCCACATTCAGTGATTCCCCCTTAATGACTCCAGGTTAAATACCTACCCCACCTTCCCCTGAAGAGCAGCGCAAAGCATGCCTACCTGCCCCGCTCTGTGCTGTCTGTGGCTTACACAGCAGAGCGATGACATCACTACATCACGCCTGCACTGAACTATGGATAGCAGGGGGCTGACGGCTGCTCCACCATCATGTTCAACCGTGTCTGTGTCCTGAGGATGTAGATACAGTTGAGAGTGGGGCATGCAGGGGTCCGTCTGATAAGTACCCCAATCTATATAGTTAATAAATAGGTTATATTATAGTGGACCCAGCATTGAACCTTTAGCTACACCACTTAGACCAGGGACCATTCACAATACCAGTGATGGGCTGAGGGTAACCCTCAGGGCAGTACTGGTGGTACTGCCATCAGGGCCCTGGTGAGGGGATGTTTGGCTGTCTCTGGCACTGGGTGCCTTGACTGTGTGCAAGACATCACGAAATCTGAAGATTACCAAAAGGATTTTGGGTCTCAATGTAGGGCCCAGTTTCAGAAACCTGGGCATGCGTCCTAGTTCATGGGTCTTCCAGCAGGACAATGACCCCAAACAGACTTTATGAAGCACCCAAAAATGAATGGGAACAAAGCGCTGGAGAGTTCTGGTGCCCAGCAATGCGTCCGCATCTAAATCCCATTGAACTCCTGTGGAGAGATCTTGAAATTGCTGTTAGGAGAAGCCGCCCTTCAAATATGAGACCTCAAGCAGTTCACAAAAGAAAAAGTCTACGAAGCTCGTTGGTGGTTATAGGCAGCGACTGATTTCAGTTATTTCTTCCAAAGGGTGTGCAACCAAATATTAAACTGAGGGTGCCAGTAAATGTGTCCGCCCGCTCCATTTTTGGAGTTTTGCATGAAATTATATCATTTTTGGCTTTTTTGTGTTTGAATACAGACAAAGGAAATATGTAATTGTAATAATTTACTGGGAGAAATACTAATTTCAGGGGTGTAAACTAGGGTTGAGAAAACCCGAACTTCTTACCGAACTTTGCGAGTTCGGGTACTCGGACCCGAACCTGGACTTTTTCACTGAAGTCCGGGTTCGGTGTTCGGGTTTATTTTATTATTTTCCATTAGAACATGGTTATAATGGAAAATAATAGCATTCTTAAGACAGAATGCTAAATAAAATGTCCATTAAGGGGTTAAAAATAATTAAAAAAAACTCACCTCATCACACAGCCGGTATCCTCTTGTGTCTTCTTCTTTATGCAGGACCTGCAAAACGACCTTCTTTGACGTCACCGCGCGGTGAGCGCGGGGACGTCATCGCAGGTCCTGCTGAATGAAGATCGAAGGACTCCTGGACAGTCTGTGGTACAACCTGGCATTGGTGGATGGAACGAGACATGATGTCCCAGATGTGCTTAGATTCAGGTCTGGGGAACATGCAGGCCAGTCCATAGCAGCAATGCCTTCATCATGCAAGCACTGCTGACACATTTCAGCCCTATGAGGCCTAGCATTGTCATGCATCAGAAGGAACCCAGGGCCCACTGCACCTGCATGTGGTCTCACAATGGATCTGAGCATCTCAACTTGGTACCTAATAGCAGGGTACCTCGGGCTGTGCAGCCCTCCAAAGAAATGCCTCTGCACACCATTACTGGCCCACTGCCAACCAGTCATGATGGAGGATGTTGCAGGCAGCAGAACGTTCCCCACGGCGTCTCCAGACTCTGTCACGTCTGTCGTATGTGCTCAGTGCGAACCTGCTCTCATCCATGAAGAGCACAGTGCGCCAGTGGTGTTCTCTGGCAAATGCCAATCGCCCTGCACGGTGTTGGGCTCTAAGCACAACACCGACTTGTGGACGTCGGGTTCTCATATTACAAAGGAGGAGGTAGCGGTCCTGCTGCTGGGTTGTTGAAAATCCAGTTGGCACTCTACTAGGAGCAATCCCCGAAGTTAATTGAAAAAGATATCCCAGCAAACTTGTAGTTTTTCTCTTGCTTATTTTATGTACTACATCAAAAATGCATTTGACGCGTTTCGGCATAAAGGACACGTTGATGAAGGCTTTATGCCGAAACGAGTCAAATGTATTTTTGATATTGTACATTAAAGAAGCAAGAGAAAAAATAAACGTTTGCTGGGATATCTTTTTCATATATATTTGAACACTGACATAAAGTCCAGACTTTTAGCTTTCATTTGAGGGTATTCACATTAAAATTGGATGACGGGTTTAGGAGTTTCAGCTCCTTTACATGTGGCACCCTGTTTATAAAGGGACCAAAAGTAAGTGGACAATTGACTCAAAGGCCGTGTCATAGGCAGCTTGGGCAATTCCTTCATTATTTTTCTCAATTAAGCACATAAAAGGCCTGGAGCTGATTTGAGGTGCGGTGCTTGCATTTTGAAGATTTTGCTGAGAAGTAAACCTGCGGTCAGAGGAGCTCTCCGTGCAGGTGACACAACCGTCCTTCATCTGCGAAAACAGAAAAAACCCATCTGAGAAATTGCTGCACTGTTAGGAGCGGCAAAACCTACAGTTTGGTACATCCTGAGATAGAAAGCACCGGTGACCTCCACAATGCAGAAAGACCTGGACGCCCCACGGAAGAAAACAGTGGTGGATGATCGCAGAATAATGACCACGGTGAAGAGAAACCCCAAATCTACCGTAAAGAGAAGACTGCATGAAAGTAAATCCAGAGGGTTCACTGCGCAGAGCGAGACACTCATCAGCCTCAAGAAGAAGAAGGCGAGATTGGACTTTGCTAAAAAAAAAATCTTAAAAAACCGGCACACTTCTGGAAAAACATTCTTTGGACAGATGAAACCAAGATCAACCTCTACCAGAATGATGGAAAGAAGAAAGTATGGTGAAGGCGCGGTCCAGCTCATGATCCAAAGCTACCACATCAGCTGTAAGACACGGCGGAGGCAGTGTGATGCCTGGGCATGCATGGCTGCCAGTGGCACCGGGTCCCTAGTGTTTACTGATGATGTGACACAAGACAGAAGCAGCCGGATGAGTTCTGGGGTTGTCAGAGACATACTGTGCGCTCAAATCCAGCCAAACAATGACCCAAAATATATGAAGCCAAAGCAACCCAGGAGTTTATTAAAGCAAAGAAGTGGAATATGCTCGAATGGCCGAGTCACCGGATCTGAACCCAATAGAGCATTTCACGTGTTACAGACTAAACTTCAGACAGAAAGGCCAGAAACAAACAGCAACTTAAAACCGCGGCAGTAAAGGCCGAGCATTAAACCGCGGCAGTAAAGGGCGAGCATTGAACCGCGGCAGTAAAGGCCGAGCATTAAACCGCGGCAGTAAAGGCCGAGCATTAAACTGCGGCAGTGAAGGCCGAGCATTAAACTGCGGCAGTAAAGGCCGAGCATTAAACTGCGGCAGTAAAGGCCGAGCATTAAACTGCGGCAGTAAAGGCCGAGCATTAAACCGCGGCAGTAAAGGCTGAGCATTAAACCGCGGCAGTGAAGGCCGAGCATTAAACCGCGGCAGTAAAAGCCGAGCATTAAACCGCGGCAGTAAAGGCCGAGCATTAAACCGCGGCAGTAAAGGCCGAGCATTATAGGAGGAAACAGCGTCTGGTGATGTCCATGAGGTCAAGTCTTCAGGCAGTCATTGCCAACAAAGGGTTTTCAACCAAGTATTAGAAATTAACATTTTATTTACAATTATTTAATTTGTCCGATTACTTTTGAGCCCCTGAAATGAAGGGATTGAGGTTAAAAAATGCTTTAGTTCCTCATATTTTTATGCAATCATTTTGTTCAACTGAATTAAAGCTGAAAGTCTGAACTTCACCTGCATCTGAATTGTTTTGTTCAAAATCTAAATATATATGGACCTGACTGTATATATTCCCTTCAGCACTACAGATCTGATCATACAGATGCCTGTCAGGCAGACCTTCTCTTTCCTCTTCTCCTCCGTCTGACCCTGACCGCCATGACTAATTCCTCCAGCCGCATCTCGTCTCTGCAGAGTTTGTTACACAGACACGTTAGATTTCTCAGTTTTTCCATCAACCTCCCCATCCTGGTGTCCCCACAGTGTCATCCTGCTGCCACCCCCAATACTGAGTCCGTGGTGCCCCCCAATGTCCCAGGTACTATACTGCTAAAAAAATAGGGACCCCAGTAGACATAATTGGGGTCATTTATCAAACTGGTGTAAAGTAGAGATGGATTTCCAAAAGAGCTGTCAAATATGAAAGATGGAATCTGATTGGCTGCTATCGGCAACTAAACCAGTTCTACTTTACAGAGGTTTGATGAATTACCCCAAATGTCCCTATAGTGTCCACAGCAGCTATAATGTCCCCTAGAGTGCCCCCAGCAATAAAAACACCCTATACTGTGCTCCAGGCAATAATCCCTGTATAGTGTCCAGAAAAATAATAGAATTGTCCCTACAGTGCCTCTCAGATAGCAACGCCCCCCACGCTGCCCCCATATAGTAATTTCCCCCACACTGCCCTCCATAGTAATCCCCCCACAGAGTAATTTCCCCCACACTGCCCTCCATAGTAATCCCCCCACAGAGTAATTTCCCTCACACTGCCCTCATATAGTAATTTCCCCCACACTGCCCTCCATAGTAATCCCCCCAGAGTAATTTCCCCCACACTGCCCTCATATAGTAATTTGCAGCACACAGTAGTTTCCCTCACACTGCCCTCCACACAATAGTGTACCCCACACTGCCGCCACACAGTACTGTCCCCCACACTGCCCGCCACACCGTAGTATACCCCACACAGTAGTGTACTGTACCCCACACTGCCTCCACACAGTAATTTCCCGCACATAGTAGTGTCCCTCACGCTGCCCCCTACAGTAGTTTCCCCCACACAGCAGTGTACCCCACACTGCCGCCACACAGTCATTTCCCACACACAGTAGTTTCCCCCACACAGTAGTGTGCCACCCCCACACTGCCCCCTACAGTAGTGTCCCCCACACAGTAGTGTCCCCCACACTGCCCCCCTACAGTAGTTTCCCCCACACAGTAGTGTACCCTACACTGCCCACCACACAGTAGTTTCCCCCACACAGTAGTGTACTGTACCCCACACTGCCTCCACACAGTAATTTCCCGCACATAGTAGTGCCCCTCACGCTGCCCCCTACAGTAGTTTCCCCCACACAGTAGTGTACCCCACACTGCCGCCACACAGTCATTTCCCACACACAGTAGTTTCCCCCACACAGTAGTGTACCCTACACTGCCCACCACACAGTAGTTTCCCCCACACAGTAGTGTGCCACCCCACACTGCCCCCTACAGTAGTGTCCCCCACACTGCCCCCCTACAGTAGTTTCCCCCACACTGCCCCCCACACAGTAATTGCCCCACACAGTAGTTTACCCCATATTGCCCCCATTTAGTAATTTGACACCCACAAAGTAATCCTTCCCATAATTATTTGCCCCACACAGTATCCCACCATAATATTTTCCCCCCACATATCCTCCTGTGTCCCCCAAAGTTACTTGGCACATAAAAGAAAAAGAAAAACTAGAAGCTAAATACTCACTTATGTCCAGGTGCTTGCTCGCACACTTCACTGTGCTGCTGCGTCCAGGCACAGGCGCGCGCGATGACGTCATCATGCACGCCTGCGCCGGTATTTCACTACAGCATAGGGCTCAGGCCTACTAGGCCTGAAGCTTGTGGCGGGCAGTGATCGGCGGCGGGACAGGGAACTATGCGCTCCCGATCCCCGCCTCAGTATGTGGGCGTCAGTGCTCCAGCAATGAACACTTCCATCTGTATTCTCTGGCACCCCCCTGACAGCCGGGACCCGACTCCCATAATTTCCCAAAAATGTGGAAAATTTCTCCCAAGAATAACCTCATGCAGTAGTGCTGGGACTAATCCAACTTTATGAAGCACTGACCCATGGGGAGTGGTAATGCCAGCAGGGGTTGTCTGGTATTCACATGTATCCCCTGCACACAAGGCTTTCACCAGAGTTACCACACCCCGAGTCTAGCAGCGCAGTCACACTCTGATCTTTCACACAAATGTTTTTCTGCGCTGTCTGAACCTGCAGCAGTACACACCACTGCCGCAAACATAGACAGGCGTTTTTTTCATAAAGACAACATCACATGGACAGATCACTGCAATGTGTCCCAACTCATCACACCGACAACATCCTATGGGCCCTTTGTTCAGTCCGACATTCTGCACCTTGGGCTTTCCCGAGCCCACAGTCTCATTATCTTCTTCACTTAAAGTCTTCACATTTCTCCCGGCTCCCTTAAACCCCGGGACAGTCTTACCAGGAACTCTTGGACTCCGTGGGGTTGAGGGCTGAGAGTTATTTAGAAGATCCTCAGCCGCAGAGTATCGTTCCACCGGTCAACAAGCTGGTCTGCTGTCTTAGGGTCCCCGTGGCTCACCCACTTCCGTAGGGCTGGGGGTAACGATCTCAGGAACTTGTCGAGGACCACCCGCGGCACCACGTCAGGAGCTGATTACATCTCTGGTTGTAACCATTTCCTGTTCAAATGGATGAGATTGAACATCTGTGAACGTGGTGGTTTATCCATTTTATATGTCCACTGATGTACTCTCTGGGCTCCGACTGCTAGACGAGCCAGGATCTCCGACTTACGTCTATCAAAGTCCTGGGCAGCCTCAGGTTCCAGGTCAAAATAAGCCTTTTGCCCTTCACGAAACGGGGCGAGCAGTCCTGCCCACCGTGCCTTTGGCCATGCTTTCCGCACTGCTGTCCTCTCAGCTTCCACATCACCCTTTGCTGTCATCTTTTGCAAATAATTTGGCGGTCTTTATTCGTGGCCTCTATCAGGGTGGTTAGCTCTACAGACCGTATGTGGTTTGCTTCTTGATGGCTGTTGTTCTCTGGTGGCCTCCTGCTGAGCTAACGCAGACTGTGTCAGGGTCTTTACCACGTCATCTATTTCCAGACTTTAAGGCTATGTTCACACAAAGACAATAAGTCGCGCGACAAATAGGGCACAACTTCACTGCGACCTTTTGTCGCACGACAATTTTTATAATGGGAGTCTTTGGTGTCGCATTGCGACATGCTGCGACTGCGACAGTCGCAGAAAAACCCATCTTGAATGGATTTTTTGCGACTGTCGCGTTGCAGTCGCAGCCATTAAAAATCATATTCACCCCAAAATAGTACCAATCAAACTGGAACCTTATCCTCTAGTTTCCAAAATGGGGTCACTTTTTGGGAGTTTCTACTGTAAGGGGCATCATCGGGGCTTCAAATGGGACATGGCTAGAGATGAGCGAACTTTAAAAATTAGTTCGGCGTTTGGGTTGTGGTAATCGCCGCATCCCGTTATGGATTCCACTACCGCGGACTATCCCGGCATATGGAATCCATAAGGGGCGGCTTCCACGAACCCGAACTGCCGAAGGACCTGGAGTGATGTCACCGTCATTTGATCAGTGCAGGGGGCGTGGCTATGCACTGGATTTGATCTCATGCTGAGCCACGCCCCCTGCACTGATCACATGATGTTAACATCACAGGTCCTTCACCACTTCTTGTGCTCTCCAGTGCTAAGCCCGACCCCTACACTGATCACATGACAGTGACATCACCCCAGGTCCTTCACCACATTTTCTCCTCTCCACTGCTGAGCCCAACCCCCTTCACTGATCACATGATAGTGACATCACCCCCAGGTCCTTCACTACCTCTTCTCCTTTCCACTGCTGAGCTCCGCCCCCTGCACTGATCACATGACGGCGACGTCACCCCAAGTCCTTCACCACCTCTTCTCCTCTCCACTGCTGAGCCCCGCCCCCTGCACTGATCACATGACAGTGATGTCACCCCAGGTCCTTCACCATCTCATCTCCCCACTTCTGAGCCCCGCCCCCTGCACTGATCACATGACAGTGACATCACCCCAGGTCCTTCCCCATCTCATATCCTCACCACAGCTGAGCCCCGCCCCCAGCACTGATCACATGACGGTGACGTCACCCCAGGTCCTTCAGCTCTGGCAGTGCAGCAGACACTGGGCAGGTCCTGGTCGGTAGTCTGGGCTCTTGTTCTCTCTGGTATCAGCCATTCCTCCAGCCTGCAGGTAAGATGAGCTGTGAGGAGACAGTGTGGTGGAGAGCTCAGACATGTCACCTCTGGAGATTCTCCTCCATTACACACAAGGAGTCCTTCTCCGCTCCTCAGCTTAGTATGATGGGGGGAGTAGTGGGGATAGTGGGGGTTGTCATCATTCGCTGGCCCCTGACTGTCCTGGTGAAGGGCCCCTGCCTCCAGGAGGAGAATTAATGGAGCGGGGCCCGGCCTGAGCTCAGCTCTCTCCAGTCTCTTCTCTAGGAGTTCTGGACACAGCTGAGCACAGCCCAGAGGTGGGACCTGCATCTATCAGACACTTATCTCCTGTGGAGCCACCAGAGATCTCCATGTTGGGGCCCCTGGAATCCATGTGGTGGGGGCCCCTCCAGGCTCAGGAGGTGCGGTTCTGGAGGTGACATCTGGTCTTGTCCCCTGGATGATTTCCTCTCCTCTTCTCATAAAGGCGCCTGCAGCACTAGAAGCCTCCAGCTCCTCCAGTTCTCTCCTCTTCTCCTGAATGACCCCGAGGATGGACGGGAAGGAGATCAGCAGAAGAATATTAGACCTCACCTTGGAGATCATCTCCTGCTGAGCGGAGAGGTAAACTTCTCTAGATTTCTCTCCTCTGTATTGTATTCTGTAACAAGTCAGACATCGGGAAGGAGAATCCATCATAGGAAGTGATAGGAAGAGTCCAGGGTCCTGGAGAACGGCCCCAGACCTTCCAAGTGACGGAGAACCTGAAGATCAGCCCCCAGTATGGTGAGTGATGTGTCATGTGACCAGTGACCAATAGTCATGTAGGAGCCATGAGGAGG
Organism: Bufotes viridis; assembly: GCA_033119425.1. Classification (NCBI taxonomy): domain Eukaryota; kingdom Metazoa; phylum Chordata; class Amphibia; order Anura; family Bufonidae; genus Bufotes; species Bufotes viridis. Next base: position 1,984,888 of record CM065589.1, on the reverse strand, counting down.
TAAGTAGGCACGTTGTACCAGGAGGAGAGGCCGGAGGAGAGCACATGGCCCCTGAAGGGTTTATTCCCTAAGTGTCTCTCTCCATCCACAGGAGTACACAATAGTGAAGAAGACATCGGGGGACTGTGTGACTCCCATCATCCATCTCCAGGAGTCAGGAGGGCGGAGCAGGACCCCTCCCCCATCACAGAGCCTCCCCTCACCCCTGATACATGAGCAGAAGATCCTAGAGCTCACCCACAAGATGATGGAGCTGCTGACTGGAGAGGTGACACTGCTGGGAATGCTGGGAAATTCTCCAGTAACAGCACTGGAGGGTCTGGGTGATGACGGTGTCATTGTGTTGTCAGGTTCCTATAAGGTGTCAGGACGTCACTGTCTATTTCTCCATGGAGGAGTGGGAGTATATAGAAGGCCACAAGGATCTGTACAAGGAGGCCATGATGGAGGAGCACCAGCCTCTTATATCACAGGGTAAGAGCCGTCATGTGCAGTGTATACGTGTGCAGTGACATGTAATGGAGGAGCACCAGCCTCTTATATCACAGGGTAAGAGCCGTCATGTGCAGTGTATACACGTGTGTGCAGTGACATGTAATGGAGGAGCACCAGCCTCTTATATCACAGGGTAAGAGCCGTCATGTGCAGTGTATACACGTGTGTGCAGTGACATGTAATGGAGGAGCACCAGCCTCTTATATCACAGGGTAAGAGCCGTCATGTGCAGTGTATACACGTGTGTGCAGTGACATGTAATGGAGGAGCACCAGCCTCTTATATCACAGGGTAAGAGCCGCCATGTGCAGTGTATACACGTGTGTGCAGTGACATGTAATGGAGGAGCACCAGCCTCTTATATCACAAGGTAAGAGCCGTCATGTGCAGTGTATACACGTGTGTGCAGTGACATGTAATGGAGGAGCACCAGCCTCTTATATCACAGGGTAAGAGCCGTCATGTGCAGTGTGTACACGTGTGTGCAGTGACATGTAATGGAGGAGCACCAGCCTCTTATATCACAGGGTAAGAGCCATCATGTGCAGTGTGTACACGTGTGTGCAGTGACATGTAATGGAGGAGCACCAGCCTCTTATATCACAGGGTAAGAGCCGTCATGTGCAGTGTATACACGTGTGTGCAGTGACATGTAATGGAGGAGCACCAGCCTCTTATATCACAGGGTAAGAGCCGTCATGTGCAGTGTATACACGTGTGTGCAGTGACATGTAATGGAGGAGCACCAGCCTCTTATATCACAGGGTAAGAGCCGTCATGTGCAGTGTATACACGTGTGTGCAGTGACATGTAATGGAGGAGCACCAGCCTCTTATATCACAGGGTAAGAGCCGTCATGTGCAGTGTATACACGTGTGTGCAGTGACATGTAATGGAGGAGCACCAGCCTCTTATATCACAGGGTAAGAGCCGTCATGTGCAGTGTATACACGTGTGTGCAGTGACATGTAATGGAGGAGCACCAGCCTCTTATATCACAGGGTAAGAGCCGTCATGTGCAGTGTATACACGTGTGTGCAGTGACATGTAATGGAGGAGCACCAGCCTCTTATATCACAGGGTAAGAGCCGTCATGTGCAGTGTATACACGTGTGTGCAGTGACATGTAATGGAGGAGCACCAGCCTCTTATATCACAGGGTAAGAGCCGTCATGTGCAGTGTATACACGTGTGTGCAGTGACATGTAATGGAGGAGCACCAGCCTCTTATATCACAGGGTAAGAGCCGTCATGTGCAGTGTATACACGTGTGTGCAGTGACATGTAATGGAGGAGCACCAGCCTCTTATATCACAGGGTAAGAGCCGTCATGTGCAGTGTGTACACGTGTGTGCAGTGACATGTAATGGAGGAGCACCAGCCTCTTATATCACAGGGTAAGAGCCGTCATGTGCAGTGTGTACACATGTGTGCAGTGACATGTAATGGAGGAGCACCAGCCTCTTATATCACAGGGTAAGAGCTGTCATGTGCAGTGTATACACGTGTGTACAGTGACATGTAATGGAGGAGCACCAGCCTCTTATATCACAGAGTAAGAGCCGTCATGTGCAGTGTATACACGTGTGTGCAGTGACATGTAATGGAGGAGCACCAGCCTCTTATATCACAGGGTAAGAGCCGTCATGTGCAGTGTATACACGTGTGTGCAGTGACATGTAATGGAGGAGCACCAGCCTCTTATATCACAGGGTAAGAGCCGTCATGTGCAGTGTATACACGTGTGTGCAGTGACATGTAATGGAGGAGCACCAGCCTCTTATATCACAGGGTAAGAGCCGTCATGTGCAGTGTATACACGTGTGTGCAGTGACATGTAATGAAGGAGCACCAGCCTCTTATATCACAGGGTAATACCCGTCATGTGCAGTGTATACACGTGTGTGCAGTGACAACTAATGGAGGAGCACCAGCCTCTTATATCACAGGGTAAGAGCCGTCATGTGCAGTGTATATACACGTGTGTGCAGTGACATGTAATGGAGGAGCACCAGCCTCTTATATCACAAGGTAAGAGCCGTGATGTGCAGTGTATACACGTGTGTGCAGTGACATGTAATGGAGGAGCACCAGCCTCTTATATCACAGGGTAAGAGCCGTCATGTGCAGTGTATACACACGTGTGTGCTGTGACATGTAATGGAGGAGCACCAGCCTCCTATATCACAGGGTAAGAGCCGTCATGTGCAGTGTATACACGTGTGTGCAGTGACATGTAATGGAGGAGCACCAGCCTCTTATATCACAGGGTAAGAGCCGTCATGTGCAGTGTGTACACGTGTGTGCAGTGACATGTAATGGAGGAGCACCAGCCTCTTATATCACAGGGTAAGAGCCGTCATGTGCAGTGTGTACACGTGTGTGCAGTGAGATGTAATGGAGGAGCACCAGCCTCTTATATCACAGGGTAAGAGCCGTCATGTGCTGTGTATACACGTGTGTGCAGTGACATGTAATGGAGGAGCACCAGCCTCTTATATCACAGGGTAAGAGCCATCATGTGCAGTGTATACACGTGTGTGCAGTGGCATGTAATGGAGGAGCACCAGCCTCTTATATCACAGGGTAAGAGCCGTCATGTGCAGTGTATACACGTGTGTGCAGTGACATGTAATGGAGGAGCACCAGCCTCTTATATCACAGGGTAAGAGCCGTCATGTGCAGTGTATACACGTGTGTGCAGTGACATGTAATGGTGGAGCACCAGCCTCTTATATCACAGGGTAAGAGCCGTCATGTGCAGTGTATACACGTGTGTGCAGTGACATGTAATGGTGGAGCACCAGCCTCTTATATCACAGGGTAAGAGCCGTCATGTGCAGTGTATACACGTGTGTGCAGTGACATGTAATGGAGGAGCACCAGCCTCTTATATCACAAGGTAAGAGCCGTAATGTGCAGTGTATACACGTGTGTGCAGTGACATGTAATGGAGGAGCACCAGCCTCTTATATCACAGGGTAAGAGCCGTCATGTGCAGTGTATACACACGTGTGTGCTGTGACATGTAATGGAGGAGCACCAGCCTCTTATATCACAGGGTAAGAGCCGTCATGTGCAGTGTATACACGTGTGTGCAGTGACATGTAATGGAGGAGCACCAGCCTCTTATATCACAAGGTAAGAACCGTCATGTGCAGTGTATACACGTGTGTGCAGTGACATGTAATGGAGGAGCACCAGCCTCTTATATCACAGGGTAAGAGCCGTCATGTGCAGTGTATACACGTGTGTGCAGTGACATGTAATGGAGGAGCACCAGCCTCTTATATCACAGGGTAAGAGCCGTCATGTGCAGTGTATACACGTGTGTGCAGTGACATGTAATGGTGGAGCACCAGCCTCTTATATCACAGGGTAAGAGCCGTCATGTGCAGTGTATACACGTGTGTGCAGTGACATGTAATGGTGGAGCACCAGCCTCTTATATCACAGGGTAAGAGCCGTCATGTGCAGTGTATACACGTGTGTGCAGTGACATGTAATGGAGGAGCACCAGCCTCTTATATCACAGGGTAAGACCCGTCATGTGCAGTGTATACTCGTGTGTGCAGTTACATGTAATGGAGGAGCACCAGCCTCTTATATCACAAGGTAAGAGCCGTCATGTGCACTGTATACACGTATGTGCAGTGACATGTAATGGAGGAGCACCAACCTCTTATATCACAGGGTAAGAGCCGTCATGTGCAGTGTGTACACGTGTGTGCAGTGACATGTAATGGAGGAGCACCAGCCTCTTATATCACAGGGTAAGAGCCGCCATGTGCAGTGTATACACGTGTGTGCAGTGACATGTAATGGAGGAGCACCAGCCTCTTATATCACAGGGTAAGAGCCGTCATGTGCAGTGTATACACGTGTGTGCAGTGACATGTAATGGAGGAGCACCAGCCTCTTATATCACAGGGTAAGAGCCGCCATGTGCAGTGTGTACACGTGTGTGCAGTGACATGTAATGGAGGAGCACCAGCCTCTTATATCACAGGGTAAGAGCCGTCATGTGCAGTGTATACATGTGTGTGCAGTGACATGTAATGGAGGAGCACCAGCCTCTTATATCACAGGGTAAGAGCCGTCATGTGCAGTGTATACACGTGTGTGCAGTGACATGTAATGGAGGAGCACCAGCCTCTTATATCACAAGGTAAGAACCGTCATGTGCAGTGTATACACGTGTGTGCAGTGACATGTAATGGAGGAGCACCAGCCTCTTATATCACAGGGTAAGAGCCGTCATGTGCAGTGTATACACGTGTGTGCAGTGACATGTAATGGAGGAGCACCAGCCTCTTATATCACAGGGTAAGAGCCGTCATGTGCAGTGTATACACGTGTGTGCAGTGACATGTAATGGTGGAGCACCAGCCTCTTATATCACAGGGTAAGAGCCGTCATGTGCAGTGTATACACGTGTGTGCAGTGACATGTAATGGTGGAGCACCAGCCTCTTATATCACAGGGTAAGAGCCGTCATGTGCAGTGTATACACGTGTGTGCAGTGACATGTAATGGAGGAGCACCAGCCTCTTATATCACAGGGTAAGACCCGTCATGTGCAGTGTATACTCGTGTGTGCAGTTACATGTAATGGAGGAGCACCAGCCTCTTATATCACAAGGTAAGAGCCGTCATGTGCACTGTATACACGTATGTGCAGTGACATGTAATGGAGGAGCACCAGCCTCTTATATCACAGGGTAAGAGCCGTACAGTGCAGTGTGTACACGTGTGTGCAGTGACATGTAATGGAGGAGCACCAGCCTCTTATATCACAGGGTAAGAGCCGCCATGTGCAGTGTATACACGTGTGTGCAGTGACATGTAATGGAGGAGCACCAGCCTCTTATATCACAGGGTAAGAGCCGTCATGTGCAGTGTATACACGTGTGTGCAGTGACATGTAATGGAGGAGCACCAGCCTCTTATATCACAGGGTAAGAGCCGCCATGTGCAGTGTGTACACGTGTGTGCAGTGACATGTAATGGAGGAGCACCAGCCTCTTATATCACAGGGTAAGAGCCGTCATGTGCAGTGTATACATGTGTGTGCAGTGACATGTAATGGAGGAGCACCAGCCTCTTATATCACAGGGTAAGAGCCGTCATGTGCAGTGTATACACGTGTTTGCAGTGACATGTAATGGAGGAGCACCAGCCTCTTATATCACAGCGTAAGAGCCGTCATGTGCAGTGTATACACGTGTGTGCAGTGACATGTAATGGAGGAGCACCAGCCTCTTATATCACAGCGTAAGAGCCGTCATGTGCAGTGTATACATGTGTGTGCAGTGACTAGGGTTGTTTTGGATACCTAATTTTCAATACCCAATCGATACTTTTGTCTGGTATCGTCCTCGATGCCAGGATTTGTCTTTTTTTGATACTTGGCTTCGCTATTGCAGTCTAGTATCAGAGAACGTGGCTGCGCCGCTCTCAGCACGTTCCATGTTCTCCTCAGCAGAACAGAGGTGAAGGACGCAGTCTCTCCCTCCCCCCTGTGCTGCCGCTGCCACCAGTGAGAAGAGAGGGGCGGACATACTGCTCCACCAATGAAAGTAAATGTTTAACACAAATCCTGGAGGCGGGCAGGGAGCTGCGATCAGCGGCAGTTAACCTCTCAGGTGCCGCACCCACCTCCTGTATTTAATGTTGATTATCATTGGTGGCGCAGTTCGCCCGCCCTGCCTCCACCCCAGTATTAAAATCATTGGTGGTGCAGTGTGCCCCCACCCCCCAGTATTAAAATCATTGGTGGCAGCTGCCACAGGGTCCCCTCCTGGGGCTCCGATCGGTTACCATGGCAGCAAGAACGCTACTGAAGCCCTGGCTGCCATGGTAATCTCCCTGCTGGAGAGTGTGAGATCCTATTCACCGACATAGAGCTCTATTACGGTGAAAAGGACAAATGATTAAAAGATCCTAGGTTCTAACCCCTAAGGGGGGAAATAGTTATTAAATAAAAAGTTAAAAAATAAATAAATAAAAACCAAAATATTAAGTACAAATCACCCCCTCTCCCAATTTTACACATAAAATATATAAACAATAAATAAATAAACAGGTAATGGCAGACTTTTAATGTGTTTTCCCGTGGACTCATCTGTAGGAAAAAATAAATACAAATTTCTCCCCTTACAAATTCTGCCAAAATAAACACTTGCAAAAAATGTATTTCCTAAAAAGATGCCACAAAAAGTGTCAGAAAAGAAAGTCTTACGTTGGTTTCTGCGCTCCGTTTTTGTGGCATTTGTGGATACAGTTTTTGAGCCAAATCCAGCAGAAAGAAAAGGGTTAAGTCCTTCCTTCATATCCCATTACTTTTGAATCCACTTATGGTGTTGGCTAAAAAAAAAAAACTGCATGAAAAACTGGTTATGCCTCTCCTTCCCGCTGGATCCAGTTCTGACCTCAAGCTGTAGACCTCAGAAGCTTCATGTATGTTTGCATCCTAATAAGAATATTATACCTTTTTCTACTTTGTTGTTTAAAAAAATAATTAAATACACGTTTAATCCTTACAGAAAATCCCTGTAAGAATTCTGAAGGAAACATTTTATCAGTAAATTATGAAGATATCACACAGCGCTCTTCAAGGAAACACCTCATTACCCTTAATGTACATCCAGGACTTAACAGTACAGATCTATCATATAATCCTCCGAATCATGAGGAACCTTCTCCTGACCAACAACAGATTGTTACCACAAGTATAGCTCCGAAAGGTGGTGAAAGATTTCAATTTCGTACTGTGGAGAAGTGTTACTCCTGTTCAGAATGTGAAAAGTGCTTTACCGATAAATCAAATCTGATTAGGCATAAAAGAATTCACACAGGAGAGAAGCCGTATTCATGTTCAGAGTGTGAGAAGTGCTTTACAGATAACTCACAGCTTGTTATACATAAGAGAATTCACACAGGAGAGAAGCCATATTCATGTTCAGAATGTGGTAAATGTTTTACAATGAAACCACAACTTATTGCACATCAGAGAATTCACACAGGAGAGAAACCATATTCATGTTCAGAATGTAAGAAGTGCTTTACTAATAATTCAAATCTTGTTAGACATAAGCGAATTCACACAGGAGAGAAACCATTTTCATGTCCAGAATGTGGGAAATCATTTACACAAAAATCTGATCTTGTTAAACATGGTAGAATTCACACAGGAGAGAAACCATATTCATGTTTACGGTGTAGAGGATCCTTTACAAGTAAATCCAGTCTTCTGAGACATGAAAGAAGTCACACAGGAAAGAAGTCAGCCTCATGTTCAGAATGTGGCAAATCCTTTGCACAAAAATCAGATCTTGTTAAACATGTGAGAATTCACACAGGAGAGAAGCCATATGCATGTTCAGAATGTGGGAAATGTTTTACACAAAAATCTGATTATGCTAAACATGAGCGAATTCACACAGGAGAGAAGCTCTTTTCGTGTTTACGATGTAGAAGATCCTTTACAAACAAATCAACTCTTATTAGACATAAGAAGATTCATACAGGAGAGAAGCCATATTCATGTTCAGAATATGAGAAATGTTTTACAGATAAATCAAATCTGGTTATACATGGGAGAATTCACACAAAAGATAAGCCGTATTCATGTTCCGAATGTGGAAAGTTGTTCATTACTAAAGCTAAACTTAGGAATCATCACAGAATTCATATAGGAGAGATGCCGTTTTCATGTTCAGAATGTGGCAAATGTTTTATTACTAAAGCACTATTTAGAGATCATCGGACAAGTCACACAGGAGAGAAGCCATTTTGATGAGGTTTTTCAAGGTATTTTTATCATTGACCTATCCTCGGGAGGTGTAATTACAAGAAGCCGTCCCATTCACGACAATGGAACAGCTAGTTCCTATAAACTTATTCATACCTCCATCCACACTGCAGGATAATCAATGGTGTTCCTTCATTGGAGGCAGAGCATACCACTGCTACAGGTCCCAGGTGCTAAACTTTTTTTCATAATGCTACCACTAGGGGGAGCAAAGTTCAAACAGATTATTACAGCCTCCATTACAGTCAATTGTAACTGCATAAATTCCAAAGCAGTGGACTCCCCCTAGTGGTGGATTCAGGCAGCCATCTTTTTAATAGAAAGGAAACAGATTCATCGTGTATTTATACCAGTTGCCTGGTATTAATAAATTAAGAAATGTGGTGGTAAGAATGAGTTTCCTTGTTTTGTACCTGTTTGTATTGTTGGATTTCATATACTGATTCAAATCACTGACCAACATATATAAGTGAGAATGAGGTTTTACAATAAAAGATTTTTTTTTACATAGGGGCAGCACCAGGTATTCACCACACAGAAGGAAATGGCATTAAATTGATGTGTTATATATCTAAAAAATGAATATAATTTTAAAAAATCCCGAATTTTCCTATTTCTTCAACCATTAGAAATGGTCAGGAACACGCTATGTTTCATCTAACTATTCATCATATTCCACCGATGTTTATTCCCACAGTCTGCACTGCGCTCGATGTACTGAAGCCCACATAGTAACATCCTTTGTAAAGCTGAAAAAAGACATCTGTCCATCAAGTTCGGCCTGTTTTCCTGCAACGTTGATCTAGAGCAAGCCAAAAAAAACAACCTGTGAGGCAGAAGCCAATTTTCCCCACTTTAGGGGGAACAAATTCCTTTCCGACTCCAATCAGGCATCAGAATAACTCCCTGTATCAACGATCCCTCTCTAGTAGCTATAACCTGTAATATTATTACACTCCAGAAATACATCCAGGCCCCTCTTGAACTCTTTTAGTGAACTCACCATCACCACCTCCTCAGGCAGAGAGTTCCATAGTCTCACTGCTCTTACAGTAAAGAGTCCATAGTCTCACTGCTCTTACCGTAAAGAATCCATAGTCTCACTGCTCTTACAGTAAAGAGTCCATAGTCTCACTGCTCTTACAGTATAGAGTCCATAGTCTCACTGCTCTTACAGTAAAGAGTCCATAGTTTCACTGCTCTTACAGTATAGAATCCATAGTCTCACTGCACTTACAGTATAGAGTCCATAGTCTCACTGCTTTTACAGTAAAGAGTCCATAGTCTCACTGCTCTTACAGTAGAGTCCATAGTCTCATTGTTCTTACAGTAAAGAGTTCCATAGTCTCACTGCTCTTACAGTAAAGAGTCCATAGTCTCACCGCTCTTACAGTAAAGAGTCCATAGTCTCCCTGCTCTTACAGTAAAGAGTCCATAGTCTCACTGCTCTTACAGTAAAGAGTCCATAGTTTCACTGCTCTTACAGTATAGAGTCCATAGTCTCACTGCTCTTACAGTAAAGAGTCCATAGTCTCCCTGCTCGTACAGTAAAGAGTCCATAGTCTCAGTGTTCTTACAGTAAAGAGTCCGTAGTCTCACTGCTCTTACAGTAAAGAGTCCATGGTCTCACCACTCTTACAGTAAAGAGTCCATAGTTTCACTGCTCTTACAGTAAAGAGTCTATAGTCTCACTGCTCTTACAGTAAAGAGTCCATAGTCTCACTGCTCTTACAGTAAAGAATCCATAGTCTCACTGCTCTTACAGTAAAGAGTCCATAGTCTCACTGCTCATACAGTAAAGAGTCCATAGTCTCACTGCTCTTACAGTAAATAGTCCATAGTCTCACTGCTCTTACAGTATAGAGTCCATAGTCTCACTGCTCTTACAGTAAAGAGTCCATAGTCTCACTGCTCATACAGTAAAGAGTCCATAGTCTTACTGCTCTTACAATAAAGAGTCCATAGTCTCACTGCTCATACAGTATAGAGTCCATAGTCTCACTGCTCTTACAGTATAGAGTTCCATAGTCTCACTGCTCTTACAGTAAAGAGTCCACAGTCTCAGTGCTCTTACAGTAAAGAGTCCATAGTCTCACTGCTCTTACAGTGTAGAGTCCATAGTCTCACTGCTCTTACAGTAAATAGTCCATAGTCTCACTGCTCTTACAGTATAGAGTCCACAGTCTCAGTGCTCTTACAGTAAAGAGTCCATAGTCTCACTACTCTTACAGTAAAGAGTCCATAGCCTCGCTGCTCTTACAGTAAAGAGTCCATAGCCTCGCTGCTCTTACAGTATAGAGTCCATAGTCTTACTGCTCTTAAAGTAAAGAGTCCATAGTCTCACTGCTCTTACAGTATAGAGTCCACAGTCTCAGTGCTCTTACAGTAAAGAGTCCATAGTCTCACTGCTCTTACAGTATAGAGTCCATAGTCTCACTGCTCTTACAGTAAAGAGTCCATAGTCTCACTGCTCTTACAGTATAGAGTCCATAGCCTCGCTGCTCTTACAGTAAAGAGTCCATAGCCTCGCTGCTCTTACAGTATAGAGTCCATAGTCTTACTGCTCTTACAGTATAGAGTCCATAGTCTCACTGCTCTTACAGTAAAGAGTCCATAGTCTCACTGCTCTTACAGTATAGAGTCCATAGCCTCGCTGCTCTTACAGTAAAGAGTCCATAGCCTCGCTGCTCTTACAGTATAGAGTCCATAGTCTCACTGCTCTTACAGTATAGAGTCCATAGTCTCACTGCTCTTACAGTAAAGAGTCCATAGTCTCACTGCTCTTACAGTATAGAGTCCATAGTCTCACTGCTCTTACAGTAAATAGTCCATAGTCTCACTGCTCTTACAGTATAGAGTCCATAGCCTCGCTGCTCTTACAGTATAGAGTCCATAGCCTCGCTGCTCTTACAGTATAGAGTCCATAGTCTTACTGCTCTTAAAGTAAAGAGTCCTCTTCTTTGTGTTACAAACCTTCTTTGTCTCTGTACTTCCCACTCATATAGTTATTAGGTTGCGCCTCACTCAATTTTTTTCCAAACTAAATAACCCTAATATGTAAAGTAGCAGAGACATGTTCTGCATCTGCACCACTTTCTGGTGTAGCTCCTGGTACAGGCAGTATTTCAGGAAATACTACCTTTGAGGTCCTTGCCCTGTGCCGTTTGAAAATGTCCACAGGAATACGATGCTTCTTGGGAGGGTTCATACGTGTTTATTAGAGACAGAACAGCAAGGCAGGTAACCAGCAATGATCTAGGCAGAACGTGAAAATTAGGTAGACTGGATGGTAGGGATGACAATGGTAACCTTTTGTCTCCCAACAAGGATATTTATACCCCATAGAAAAAAGGAGAAATGATTAGGATATGCATTCCATAGACAATGTTTCACATTGCATTACATCATTCATATGACCACATCACCATATGAAAAAAAAGTCCCAGCTCCTTCACTCTGCTCAGTTCTTAATTGGTAAAAAGTTCTTGTTATCGGACGGCCTCTGAAGGGTTCTATTACTGATCTATTTTGTATGGGCTTTTGAGATTCATCTTACAGTATAGAGTCCATAGTCTCACTGCTCTTACAGTAAAGAGTCCATAGTCTCACTGCTCTTACAGTAAAGAGTCCATAGTCTCACTGCTCTTACAGTAAAGAGTCCATAGTCTCACTGCTCTTACAGTATAGAGTCCATAGTCTCACTGCTCTTACAGTATAGAGTCCATAGTCTCACTGCTCTTACAGTAAAGAGTCCGTAGTCTTACTGCTCATACAGTAAAAAGTCCATAGTCTCACTGCTCTTACAGTAAATAGTCCATAGTCTCACTGCTCTTACAGTAAAGAGTCTATAGTCTCACTGCTCTTACAGTAAAGAATCCATAGTCTCACTGCTCTTACAGTAAAGAGTCCATAGTCTCACTGCTCTTACAGTAAAGAGTCCATAATCTCACTGCTCATACAGTAAAAAGTCCATAGTCTCAGTACTCTTACAGTAAATAGTCCATAGTCTCACTGCTCTTACAGTAAAGAGTCCATAGTCTCAGTGTTCTTACAGTAAAGAGTCCGTAGTCTCACTGCTCTTACAGTAAAGAGTCCATAGTCTCACTGCTCTTACAGTAAAGAGTCCATAGTCTCACTGCTCTTACAGTAAAGAGTCCATAGCCTCGCTGCTCTTACAGTAAAGAGTCCATAGCCTCGCTGCTCTTACAGTATAGAGTCCATAGTCTTACTGCTCTTACAGTATAGAGTCCATAGTCTCACTGCTCTTACAGTAAAGAGTCCATAGTCTCACTGCTCTTACAGTATAGAGTCCATAGCCTCGCTGCTCTTACAGTAAAGAGTCCATAGCCTCGCTGCTCTTACAGTATAGAGTCCATAGTCTCACTGCTCTTACAGTATAGAGTCCATAGTCTCACTGCTCTTACAGTAAAGAGTCCATAGTCTCACTGCTCTTACAGTATAGAGTCCATAGTCTCACTGCTCTTACAGTAAATAGTCCATAGTCTCACTGCTCTTACAGTATAGAGTCCATAGCCTCACTGTTCTTACAGTATAGAGTCCATAGCCTCGCTGCTCTTACAGTATAGAGTCCATAGTCTTACTGCTCTTAAAGTAAAGAGTCCTCTTCTTTGTGTTACAAACCTTCTTTGTCTCTGTACTTCCCACTCATATAGTTATTAGGTTGCGCCTCACTCAATTTTTTTCCAAACTAAATAACCCTAATATGTAAAGTAGCAGAGACATGTTCTGCATCTGCACCACTTTCTGGTGTAGTTCCTGGTACAGGCAGTATTTCAGGAAATACTACCTTTGAGGTCCTTGCCCTGTGCCGTTTGAAAATGTCCACAGGAATACGATGCTTCTTGGGAGGGTTCATACGTGTTTATTAGAGACAGAACAGCAAGGCAGGTAACCAGCAATGATCTAGGCAGAACGTGAAAATTAGGTAGACTGGATGGTAGGGATGACAATGGTAACCTTTTGTCTCCCAACAAAGGATATTTATACCCCATAGAAAAAAGGAGAAATGATTAGGATATGCATTCCATAGACAATGTTTCACATTGCATTACATCATTCATATGACCACATCACCATATGAAAGAAAAGTCCCAGCTCCTTCACTCTGCTCAGTTCTTAATTGGTAAAAGTTCTTGTTATCGGACGGCCTCTGAAGGGTTCTCATTACTGATCTATTTTGTATGGGCTTTTGAGATTCATCTTACAGTATAGAGTCCATAGTCTCACTGCTCTTACAGTAAAGAGTCCATAGTCTCACTGCTCTTACAGTAAAGAGTCCATAGTCTCACTGCTCTTACAGTAAAGAGTCCATAGTCTCACTGCTCTTACAGTATAGAGTCCATAGTCTCACTGCTCTTACAGTATAGAGTCCATAGTCTCACTGCTCTTACAGTAAAGAGTCCGTAGTCTTACTGCTCATACAGTAAAAAGTCCATAGTCTCACTGCTCTTACAGTAAATAGTCCATAGTCTCACTGCTCTTACAGTAAAGAGTCTATAGTCTCACTGCTCTTACAGTAAAGAATCCATAGTCTCACTGCTCTTACAGTAAAGAGTCCATAGTCTCACTGCTCTTACAGTAAAGAGTCCATAATCTCACTGCTCATACAGTAAAAAGTCCATAGTCTCAGTACTCTTACAGTAAATAGTCCATAGTCTCACTGCTCTTACAGTAAAGAGTCCATAGTCTCAGTGTTCTTACAGTAA
>CM065589.1:1815105-1970354 GCA_033119425.1 Bufotes viridis | reverse complement strand
TTTATTCTATGTTTGTATCTTTTGGACTCTAAAGGGTTACACTTTTCTTTGAAACTGTAACAAACTTCTTCTTAGTCTTCTTATCTCAGGGCCTCCCCCTCTCTTCTCTGCTGTTTCAACTTTCTGTCTATGCAAGGCCATGAGGAGAAGGGGGGGCAGTGTTTGTCTTCTATCTCCCCACAGTTGCTTTGAGGGATGCCTAAGCCAATCATGTAGCTTGATGATATATATATATATATAATATATATATATATATTATTCACTGCCTATAGAGAAGCACCTCCTTAAAGTGTCACATATGATGTATGCAGTATTGTTGTTAGGATAGCCGCCATTATAAGATGGCGGACACTTAGATGTTTACATTAAGTTCACATTCCAAAGTAGTGCATACTGCGCAGATGCTAGAGCGTTATCTCTTCTTCTCTTATCTTTTCTTTCCTTTTGACCAATGAAATATTGCTTGAGCCTCAGGAAAGGACCGCCCTCTTCTGAAGATGTATAATTGCTTTTACTTTTTGTAATAAAGGTAGAGATTGCATTGACCAGCTATGTGTCAGCGTCTAGTCTCTCATCCACGCGTGGATATTAACCCCTTGGGGGTACCTTGATTTGGAGCACCAGAGTGCATCTCAAATGCTCTGATTAGAGTGTCTTTAACAATACCGTCCATGTGTGATCACATTTTTATACAGATCTATTGAATTCAATGGGTCCATGGTCCACATATTGCAGACCAGAATAGGACTGTTCTATAATTTGTGGAAAGGACATGGGGATGTGGAGAGTGCATGTATGTCATTAGCAGTGCTGTGTGCGTGTATACTGTGTGTGCTGCAGAGCTGTGTGCGTGTATACTGTGTGTGCTGCAGAGCTGTGTGCGTGTATACTGTGTGTGTGCTGCAGAGTTGTGTGTGTATACTGTGTGTGCTGCAGAGCTGTGCGTGTATACTGTGTGTGTGCTGCAGAGCTGTGCGTGTATACTGTATGTGTGCTGCAGAGCTGTGTGTGTATACTGTGTGTGCTGCAGAACTGTGTGTGTATACTGTGTGTGCTGCAGAGCTGTGTGTGTATACTGTGCGCTGCAGAGCTGTGTGTGTATACTGTGTGTGCTGCAGAGCTGTGTGTGTATACTGTGCGCTGCAGAGCTGTGTGTGTATACTGTGTGTGTGCTGCAGAGCTGTACGTGTATACTGTGTGTGCTGCAGAGCTGTGCGTGTATACTGTGTGTGCTGCAGAACTGTGTGTGTATACTGTGTGTGCTGCAGAGCTGTGTGTGTATACTGTGTGCTGCAGAGCTGTGTGTGTATACTGTGTGTGCTGCAGAGCTGTGTGTGTATACTGTGCGCTGCAGAGCTGTGTGTGTATACTGTGTGTGTGCTGCAGAGCTGTACGTGTATACTGTGTGTGCTGCAGAGCTGTGCGTGTATACTGTGTGTGTGCTGCAGAACTGTGTGTGTATACTGTGTGTGTGCTGCAAAGCTGTGTGCGTGTATACTGTGTGTGTGCTGCAGAGCTGTGTGTGTATACTGTGTGTGTGCTGCAGAGCTGTGCGTGTATACTGTGTGTGCTGCAGAGCTGTGCGTGTATACTGTGTGTGCTGCAGAGCTGTGCGTGTATATCGTGTGTGCTGCAGAGCTGTGCGTGTATACTGTGTGTGTGCTGCAGAGCTGTGTGAGTATACTGTGTGTGCGCTGCAGAGCTGTGCGTGTATACTGTGTGTGTGCTGCAGAGCTGTGCGTGTATAATGTGTGTGCTGCAGAGCAGTGCGTGTATATCGTGTGTGCTGCAGAGCTGTGCGTGTATATCGTGTGTGCTGCATAGTAGTGCGTGTATATCGTGTGTGCTGCAGAGCTGTGCGTTTATAATGTGCTTGTATACTGTGTGTGCTGCAGAGCTGTGCGTGTATAGTGTGTGTGTGCTGCAGAGCTGTGCGTGTATACTGTGTGTGCTGCAGAGCTGTGCGTGTATAGTGTGTGTGTGCTGCAGAGCTGTGCGTGTATACTGTGTGTGCTGCAGAGCTGTGCGTGTATACTGTGCGCTGCAGAGCTGTGTGTGTTTACTGTGTGTGCTGTAGAGCTCTGCTTGTATACTGTGTGTGCTGCAGAGCTGTGCATGTATAATGTGTGTGCTGTAGAGCTCTGCTTGTATACTGTATGTGCTGCAGAGCTGTGCATGGATAATGTGTGTCCTGCAGAGCTGTGCGTGTATACTGTGTGTGCTGCAGAGCTGTGCGTGTATACTGTGTGTGCTGCAGAGCTGTGCGTGTATACTGTGTGCTGCAGAGCTGTGTGTGTATACTGTGTGTGCTACATAATTGTGCGTGCTGCAGAGCTGTGTGTGTATACTGTGTGTGCTGCAGAGCTGTGTGTGCTGCAGAGCTGTGTGTGTATACTGTGTGTGTGTTGTAGAGCTGGGTGTGTATACTGTGTGTGCTGCAGAGCTTTGCTTGTATACTGTGTGTGTGCTGTAGAGCTGTGCGTGTATACTGTGTGCTGCAGAGCTGTGTGTGTATACTGTGTGTGGTGCAGAGCTGTGTGTGTATACTCTGTGTGCTGCAGAGCTGTGCGTGTATACTGTGTGCTGCAGAGCTGTGCGTGTATACTGTGTGTGCTGCAGAGCTGTGCGTGTATACTGTGTGTGCTGCAGAGCTGTGCGTGTATACTGTGTGTGCTGCAGAGCTGTGTGTGTATACTGTGTGTGCTGCAGAGCTGTGTGTGTATACTGTGTGTGTGCTGCAGAGCTGTGCGTGTATACTGTGTGTGCTGCAGAACTGTGTGTGTATACTGTGTGTGCTGCAGAGCTGTGTGTGTATACTGTGTGTGTGCTGCAGAGCTGTGCGTGTATAATGTGTGTGCTGCAGAGCTGTGTGTGTATACTGTGTGCTGCAGAGCTGTGTGTGTATACTGTGTGTGCTGCAGAGCTGTGTGTGTATACTGTGCGCTGCAGAGCTGTGTGTATATACTGTGTGTGTGCTGCAGAGCTGTACGTGTATACTGTGTGTGCTGCAGAGCTGTGCGTGTATACTGTGTGTGTGCTGCAGTGCGTGTATACTGTGTGTGTGCTGCAGAACTGTGTGTGTATACTGTGTGTGTGCTGCAGAGCTGTGTGTGTATACTGTGTGTGTGCTGCAGAGCTGTGCGTGTATACTGTGTGTGCTGCAGAGCTGTGCGTGTATACTGTGTGTGCTGCAGAGCTGTGCGTGTATACTGTGTGTGCTGCAGAGCTGTGCGTGTATATCGTGTGTGCTGCAGAGCTGTGTGTGTATACTGTGTGTGCTGCAGAGCTGTGTGTGTATACTGTGTGCTGCAGAGCTGTGTGTGTATACTGTGTGTGCTGCAGAGCTGTGTGTGTATACTGTTTGTGCTGCAGAGCTCTGTGTGTATACTGTGTGTGCTGCAGAGCTGTGTGTGTATACTGTGTGTGCTGCAGAGCTGTGCGTGTATACTGTGTGTGCTGCAGAGCTGTGTGTGTATACTGTGTGTGCTGCAGAGCTGTGTGTGTATACTGTGTGTGCTGCAGAGCTGTGTGTGTATACTGTGTGTGCTGCAGAGCTGTGTGTGTATACTGTGTGCTGCAGAGCTGTGTGTGTATACTGTGTGTGCTGCAGAGCTGTGTGTGTATACTGTGTGTGTGCTGCAGAGCTCTGTGTGTATACTGTGTGTGCGCTGGAGAGCTGTGTGTGTATACTGTGCGCTGCAGAGCTGTGTGTGTATACTGTGTGTGCGCTGCAGAGCTGTGCGTGTATACTGTGTGTGCTGCAGAGCTGTGTGTGTATACTGTGTGTGTGCTGCAGAGCTCTGTGTGTATACTGTGTGTTGTGTGTATTTGTATAATGTCATGATCATGGAGAGAGTAAAAGAAAGTTCTATACCAGGACAAGCCTGGCAGGATTCTGCAGACTAATGAGGGGAGACACATTTACTTGGATAATCTGGACCGGGACGGACAGATATAAAAGACAGCGCTGCAAGGTAAGAGGCTTTATCTCACATCCTATCTCTGCCTCCCTGACCGGTTGTTTGGCTCGAGGGATTGTTGGAGGAAGGTGCGTATAAAGTCCTTTTACAGTCGAGTCCATATTGATAAAGAACCTTGAACGTTGAAAATACCGATGATTGTTGGGTTTAGTTTCTGATCATGAGTAACTTTGATTGAGATGTTTTTGGTCGGGCTTTAGGAGTCACGGTATACGACTTGTTTGTTCTTTACTGTGTTTAGAAAATTGCAGAACATTATAGAAAGAGAAATAAAAGTCCTTGGACTCCGATGTCCGGTTTGTAGACATTTGTTTTGTATAATAAATCTCAGAAACAGAGTACACTAGGTGATATAGTGATTATACTCCCTGCACCATGCTGTACAGTATACATTATACTCCCTGCACCATGCTGTACAGTATACATTATAATCCCTGCACCATGCTGTACAGTATACATTATACTCCCTGCACCATGCTGTACAGTATACAGTATAATCCCTGCACCATGCTGTACAGTATACATTATACTCCCTGCACCATGCTGTACAGTATACATTATACTCCCTGCACCATGCTGTTCAGTATAATCCCTGCACCATGCTGTACAGCATACAGTATAATCCCTGCACCATGCTGTACAGTATACATTATACTACCTGCACCATACTGTACAGTATACATTATACTCCCTGCACCATGCTGTACAGTATACATTATAATCCCTGCACCATGCTGTACAGTATACAGTATAATCCCTGCACCATGCTGTACAGTATACATTATAATCCCTGCACCATGCTGTACAGTATACATTATACTCCTGCACCATGCTGTACAGTATACAGTATAATCCCTGCACCATGCTGTACAGTATACATTATAATCCCTGCACCATGCTGTACAGTATACATTATACTCCCTGCACCATGCTGTACAGTATACAGTATAATCCCTGCACCATGCTGTACAGTATACATTATACTCCCTGCCCCATGCTGTACAGTATACATTATACTCCCTGCCCCATGCTGTACAGTATACAGTATAATCCCTGCCCCATGATGTACAGTATACATTATACTCCCTGCACCATGCTGTACAGTATACAGTATAATCCCTGCACCATGCTGTACAGTATACATTATACTCCCTGCACCATGCTGTACAGTATACAGTATACTCCCTGCACCATGCTGTACAGTATACAGTATACTCCCTGCACCATGCTGTACAGTATACAGTATACTCCCTGCACCATGCTGTACAGTATACATTATACTCCCTGCAACATGCTCTTTAGTATACAGTATAATCTCTGCACCATGCTGTACAGTATACATTATACTACCTGCACCATGCTGTACAGTATACATTATAATCCCTGCACCATGCTCTTTAGTATACAGTATAATCTCTGCACCATGCTTTACAGTATACATTATACTCCCTGCACCATACTGTACAGTATACATTATACTCCCTGCACCATGCTCTTTAGTATACAGTATAATCCCTGCACCATTCTGTACAGTATACATTATAATCCCTGCACCATGCTGTACAGTATACATTATACTCCCTGCACCATGCTGTACAGTATACATTATAATCCCTGCACCATGCTGTACAGTATACAGTATAATCCCTGCACCATGCTGTACAGTATACATTATACTCCCTGCACCATGCTCTTTAGTATACATTATAATCCCTGCACCATGCTGTACAGTATACATTATAATCCCTGCACCATGCTGTACAGTATACAGTATACTCCCTGCACCATGCTGTACAGTATACAGTATAATCCCTGCACCATGCTGTACAGTATACATTATAATCCCTGCACCATGCTGTACAGTATACAGTATAATCCCTGCACCATGCTGTACAGTATACATTATACTCCCTGCACCATGCTGTACAGTATACAGTATAATCCCTGCACCATGCTGTACAGTATACAGTATAATCCCTGCACCATGCTGTACAGTATACAGTATAATCCCTGCACCATGCTGTACAGTATACATTATAATCCCTGCACCATGCTGTACAGTATACAGTATAATCCCTGCACCATGCTGTACAGTATACAGTATAATCCCTGCACCATGCTGTACAGTATACAGTATAATCCCTGCACCATGCTGTACAGTATACAGTATAATCCCTGCACCATGCTGTACAGTATACAGTATAATCCCTGCACCATGCTGTACAGTATACAGTATAATCCCTGCACCATGCTGTACAGTATACATTATAATCCCTGCACCATGCTGTACAGTATACAGTATAATCCCTGCACCATGCTGTACAGTATACAGTATAATCCTGCACCATGCTGTACAGTATACAGTATACTCCCTGCACCATGCTGTACAGTATACAGTATAATCCCTGCACCATGCTGTACAGTATACAGTATAATCCCTGCACCATGCTGTACAGTATACATTATAATCCCTGCACCATGCTGTACAGTATACATTATAATCCCTGCACCATGCTGTACAGTATACAGTATAATCCCTGCACCATGCTGTACAGTATACATTATACTCCCTGCACCATGCTGTACAGTATACAGTATAATCCCTGCACCATGCTGTACAGTATACATTATAATCCCTGCACCATGCTGTACAGTATACAGTATAATCCCTGCACCATGCTGTACAGTATACAGTATAATCCCTGCACCATGCTGTACAGTATACAGTATACTCCCTGCACCATGCTGTACAGTATACATTATAATCCCTGCACCATGCTGTACAGTATACATTATACTCCTGCACCATGCTGTACAGTATACAGTATAATCCCTGCACCATGCTGTACAGTATACAGTATAATCCCTGCACCATGCTGTACAGTATACATTATAATCCCTGCACCATGCTGTACAGTATACATTATAATCCCTGCACCATGCTGTACAGTATACAGTATAATCCCTGCACCATGCTGTACAGTATACATTATAATCCCTGCACCATGCTGTACAGTATACAGTATAATCCCTGCACCATGCTGTACAGTATACAGTATAATCCCTGCACCATGCTGTACAGTATACAGTATAATCCCTGCACCATGCTGTACAGTATACAGTATAATCCCTGCACCATGCTGTACAGTATACAGTATAATCCCTGCACCATGCTGTACAGTATACAGTATAATCCCTGCACCATGCTGTACAGTATACAGTATACTCCCTGCACCATGCTGTACAGTATACAGTATAATCCTGCACCATGCTGTACAGTATACATTATACTCCCTGCACCATGCTGTACAGTATACAGTATAATCCCTGCACCATGCTGTACAGTATACATTATACTCCCTGCACCATGCTGTACAGTATACAGTATAATCCCTGCACCATGCTGTACAGTATACAGTATAATCCCTGCACCATGCTGTACAGTATACAGTATAATCCCTGCCCCATGCTGTACAGTATACAGTATAATCCCTGCATCATGCTGTACAGTATACAGTATAATCCCTGCACCATGCTGTACAGTATAATGGGGCAGACCTTATACTGTATACTATAGAGCATGGTGCAGGGAGTATAATGTATACTGTACAGCATGGTGCAGGAGATATACTGTATGCTAAACAGCATGGTGCAGGGAGTATAATGTATACTGTACAGCATGGTGCAGAGATTATACTGTATACTGTACAGCATGGTGCAGGGATTATACTGTATACTGTACAGCATGGTGCAGGGAGTATAATGTATACTGTACAGCATGGTGCAGGGATATATGTATACTGTACAGCATGGTGCAGAGATACTGTATACTGTACAGCATGATGCAGGGATTATACTGTATACTGTACAGCATGGTGCAGGGAGTATAATGTATACTGTACAGCATGGGTGCAGGGATTATAATGTATACTGTACAGCATGGTGCAGGGATTATACTGCATACTGTACAGCATGGTGCAGGATTATAATGTATACTGTACAGCATGGTGCAGGGATTATAATGTATACTGTACAGCATGGTGCAGGGATTATACTGTATACTGTACAGCATGGTGCAGGATTATACTGCATACTGTACAGCATGGTGCAGGAGTATAATGTGTACAGCATGGGCAGATACAGTATACTGTACAGCATGGTGCAGGGATTATACTGTATACTGTACAGCATGGTGCAGGGAGTATAATGTATACTGTACAGCATGGTGCAGGGATTATACTGTATACTGTACAGCATGGTGCAGGGATTATACTGTATACTGTACAGCATGGTGCAGGAGTATAATGTATACTGTACAGCATGGTGCAGGGATTATACTGTATACTGTACAGCATGGTGCAGGGATACTGTATACTGTACAGCATGGTGCAGGGATTATACTGTATACTGTACAGCATGGTGCAGGGATTATAATGTATACTGTACAGCATGGTGCAGGGATTATACTGTATACTGTACAGCATGGTGCAGGGATTATAATGTATACTGTACAGCATGGTGCAGGGATTATAATGTATACTGTACAGCATGGTGCAGGGATTATAATGTATACTGTACAGCATGGTGCAGGGATTATAATGTATACTGTACAGCATGGTGCAGGGATTATACTGTATACTGTACAGCATGGTGCAGGGATTATAATGTATACTGTACAGCATGGTGCAGGGATTATAATGTATACTGTACAGCATGGTGCAGGGATTATAATGTATACTGTACAGCATGGTGCAGGGATTATACTGTATACTGTACAGCATGGTGCAGGATTATACTGTATACTGTACAGCATGGTGCAGGGATTATACTGTATACTGTACAGCATGGTGCAGGGAGTATAATGTATACTGTACAGCATGGTGCAGGGAGTATAATGTATACTGTACAGCATGGTGCAGGGATTATACTGTATACTGTACAGCATGGTGCAGGGATTATACTGTATACTGTACAGCATGGTGCAGGGAGTATAATGTATACTGTACAGCATGGTGCAGGGAGTATACTGTATACTGTACAGCATGGTGCAGGGAGTATAATGTATACTGTACAGCATGGTGCAGGGATTATAATGTATACTGTACAGCATGGTGCAGGGATTATACTGTATACTGTACAGCATGGTGCAGGGATTATAATGTATACTGTACAGCATGGTGCAGGGATTATACTGTATACTGTACAGCATGGTGCAGGGAGTATAATGTATACTGTACAGCATGGTGCAGGGAGTATAATGTATTCTGTACAGCATGGTGCAGGGATTATACTGTATACTGTACAGCTTGGTGCAGGGATTATACTGTATACTGTACAGCATGGTGCAGGGATTATACTGTATACTGTACAGCATGGTGCAGGGAGTATACTGTATACTGTACAGCATGGTGCAGGGATTATACTGTATACTGTACAGCATGGTGCAGGGAGTATAATGTATACTGTACAGCATGGTGCAGGGATTATACTGTATACTGTACAGCATGGTGCAGGGATTATACTGTATACTGTACAGCATGGTGCAGGGAGTATAATGTATACTGTACAGCATGGTGCAGGGATTATACTGTATACTGTACAGCATGGTGCAGGGATTATAATGTATACTGTACAGCATGGTGCAGGGATTATATTGTATACTGTACAGTAGAGTGCAGGGATTATACTGTATACTGTACAGCATGGTGCAGGGATTAATGTACTGTACAGCATGGTGCAGGGATTATACTGTATACTGTACAGCATTGTGCAGGGATTATAATGTATACTGTACAGCATGGTGCAGGGATTATACTGTATACTGTACAGCATGGTGCAGGGATTATAATGTATACTGTACAGCATGGTGCAGGGATTATATTGTATACTGTACAGTAGAGTGCAGGGATTATAATGTATACTGTAGAGCATGGTGCAGGGAGTATAATGTATACTGTACAGCATGGAGCAGGGAGTATAATGTATAC
Organism: Bufotes viridis; assembly: GCA_033119425.1. NCBI lineage: Eukaryota > Metazoa > Chordata > Amphibia > Anura > Bufonidae > Bufotes > Bufotes viridis. The sequence goes on along the minus strand of CM065589.1, from coordinate 1,960,387 downwards.
TGTACAGCATGGTGCAGGGAGTATACTGTATACTGTACAGCATGGGGCAGGGAATATAATGTATACTGTACAGCATGGTGCAGGGGTTATAATGTATACTGTACAGCGTGGTGCAGGGATTATACTGTATACTATACAGCATAGTGCAGGGAGTATAATGTATACTGTACAGCATGGGGCAGGGATTATACTGTATACTGTACAGCATTGGGCAGGGAGTATACTGTATACTGTACAGCATGGTGCAGGGAGTATAATGTATACTGTACAGCATGGTGCAGGGAGTATAATGTATACTGTACAGCATGGTGCAGGGAGTATAATGTATACTGTACAGCATGGTGCAGGGATTATACTGTATACTGTACAGCATGGAGCAGGAATTATACTGCATACTGTACAGCATGGTGCAGGGAGTATAATGTATACTGTACAGCATGGGGCAGGGATTACAATGTATACTGTACAGCATGGTGCAGGGATTATACTGTATACTGTACAGCATGGTGCAGGGAGTATAATGTATACTGTACAGCATGGGGCAGGGATTATACTGTATACTGTACAGCATGGGACAGGGATTATACTGTATACTGTACAGCATGGGGCAGGGAGTATAATGTATACTGTACAGCATGGTGCAGGGATTATACTGTATACTGTACAGCATGGTGCAGGGATTATACTGTATACTGTACAGCATGGTGCAGGGAGTATAATGTATACTGTACAGCATAGTGCAGGGATTATACTGTATACTGTACAGCATGGTGCAGGGATTATACTGTACAGCATGGTGCAGGGATTATATTGTATACTGTACAGTAGAGTGCAGAGATTATAATGTATACTGTACAGCATGGTGCAGGGATTATACTGTACAGCATTGTGCAGGGATTATAATGTATACTGTACAGCATGGTGCAGGGATTATACTGTATACTGTACAGTAGAGTGATACTGTACAGCATGGTGCAGGGATTATAATGTATACTGTACAGCATGGTGCAGGGATTATATTGTATACTGTACAGTATGGTGCAGGGATTATAATGTATACTGTACAGCATGGTGCAGGGAGTATAATGTATACTGTACAGCATGGAGCAGGGAGTATAATGTATACTGTACAGCATGGTGCAGGGAGTATACTGTATACTGTACAGCATGGTGCAGGGATTATACTGTATACTGTACAGCATGGTGCAGGGATTATACTGTACAGCATGGTGCAGGGATATACTGTATACTGTACAGCATGGTGCAGGGATTATACTGTATACTGTACAGCATGGTGCAGGGATTATATTGTATACTGTACAGTAGAGTGCAGGGATTATAATGTATACTGTACAGTATAGTGCAGGGATTATACTGTATACTGTACAGCATGGTGCAGGGATTATAATGTATACTGTACAGCATGGTGCAGGGATTATACTGTATACTGTACAGTAGAGTGCAGGGATTATAATGTATACTGTACAGCATGGTGCAGGGATTATACTGTATACTGTACAGCATGGTGCAGGGATTATACTGTATACTGTACAGCATGGTGCAGGGATTATAATGTATACTGTACAGCATGGTGCAGGGATTATACTGTATACTGTACAGCATGGTGCAGGGATTATAATGTATACTGTACAGCATGGTGCAGGGATTATACTGTATACTGTACAGCATGGTGCAGGGATTATACTGTATACTGTACAGCATGGTGCAGGGAGTATAATGTATACTGTACAGCATGGTGCAGGGATTATACTGTATACTGTACAGCATGGTGCAGGGATTATACTGTATACTGTACAGCATGGTGCAGGGATTATAATGTATACTGTACAGCATGGTGCAGGGATTATACTGTATACTGTACAGCATGGTGCAGGGATTATACTGTATACTGTACAGCATGGTGCAGGGATTATAATGTATACTGTACAGCATGGTGCAGGGATTATAATGTATACTGTACAGCATGGTGCAGGGATTATAATGTATACTGTACAGCATGGTGCAGGGATTATACTGTATACTGTACAGCATGGTGCAGGGAGTATAATGTATACTGTACAGCATGGTGCAGGGATTATACTGTATACTGTACAGCATGGTGCAGGGATTATAATGTATACTGTACAGCATGGTGCAGGGATTATAATGTATACTGTACAGCATGGTGCAGGGATTATAATGTATACTGTACAGCATGGTGCAGGGATTATACTGTATACTGTACAGCATGGTGCAGGGAGTATAATGTATACTGTACAGCATGGTGCAGGGAGTATACTGTATACTGTACAGCAGGGTGCAGGGAGTATAATGTATACTGTACAGCAGGGTGCAGGGAGTATACTGTATACTGTACAGCATGGTGCAGGGATTATAATGTATACTGTACAGCATGGTGCAGGGATTATACTGTATACTGTACAGCATGGTGCAGGGATTATACTGTATACTGTACAGCATGGTGCAGGGATTATACTGTATACTGTACAGCATGGTGCAGGGATTATACTGTATACTGTACAGCATGGTGCAGGGATTATAATGTATACTGTACAGCATGGTGCAGGGATTATACTGTATACTGTACAGCATGGTGCAGGGATTATAATGTATACTGTACAGCATGGTGCAGGGATTATACTGTATACTGTACAGCATGGGGCAGGGAGTATAATGTATACTGTACAGCATGGTGCAGGGATTATACTGTATACTGTACAGCGTGGGGCAGGGAGTATAATGTATACTGTACAGCATGGTGCAGGGATTATACTGTATACTGTACAGCGTGGTGCAGGGATTATACTGTATACTGTACAGCATGGGGCAGGGAGTATACTGTATACTGTACAGCATGGGGCAGGGATTATACTGTATACTGTACAGCATGGTGCAGGGATTATACTGTATACTGTACAGCGTGGTGCAGGGATTATAATGTATACTGTACAGCATGGGGCAGGGAGTATAATGTATACTGTACAGCATGGTGCAGGGATTATACTGTATACTGTACAGCATGGTGCAGGGATTATACTGTACAGCATGGTGCAGGGATTATAATGTATACTGTACAGCATGGTGCAGGGATTATATTGTATACTGTACAGTAGAGTGCAGGGATTATACTGTATACTGTACAGCATGGTGCAGGGATTATAATGTATACTGTACAGCATGGTGCAGGGATTATATTGTATACTGTACAGTAGAGTGCAGGGATTATAATGTATACTGTACAGCATGGTGCAGGGAGTATAATGTATACTGTACAGCATTGGAGCAGGGAGTATAATGTATACTGTACAGCATGGTGCAGGGATTATACTGTATACTGTACAGCATGGTGCAGGGATTATACTGTATACTGTACAGCATGGTGCAGGGAGTATAATGTATACTGTACAGCATGGTGCAGGGAGTATAATGTATACTGTACAGCATGGTGCAGGGATTATACTGTATACTGTACAGCATGGTGCAGGGATTATAATGTATACTGTACAGCATGGTGCAGGGATTATAATGTATACTGTACAGCATGGTGCAGGGATTATACTGTATACTGTACAGCATGGTGCAGGGAGTATAATGTATACTGTACAGCATGGTGCAGGAGTATACTGTATACTGTACAGCATGGTGCAGGGAGTATACTGTATACTGTACAGCATGGTGCAGGGAGTATAATGTATACTGTACAGCATGGTGCAGGGAGTATAATGTATACTGTACAGCATGGGGCAGGGAGTATAATGTATACTGTACAGCATGGTGCAGGGATTATACTGTATACTGTACAGCATGGTGCAGGGATTATAATGTATACTGTACAGCATGGTGCAGGGATTATACTGTATACTGTACAGCATGGGGCAGGGAGTATAATGTATACTGTACAGCATGGTGCAGGGATTATACTGTATACTGTACAGCGTGGTGCAGGGATTATACTGTATACTGTACAGCATGGGGCAGGGATTATACTGTATACTGTACAGCATGGGGCAGGGATTATAATGTATACTGTACATCATGGTGTACTGTACAGGGACTGTACTGTACACAGTATAACACCAATAACACTAGCATAGCACAATTAGTGAATATTATACTTTATTAGTCAATTTATTAATCACATAAAAAACAGCGGATAAAACACACAGAACCTGATGTCTGGATTACACATACATCAACACTACACAGTGTAAACATACAAGTCCATATATACAGCAGGCAGTAATTTACCGAGAAAAGTATAAACGGTAACCAGTCCCTACCCACTAATACCAAGAAGTAAAGTGCAAAGTGCCATACAAATGCTGAATACAAAAAACGTGTAGATGATAGTAAATATACCGACCAGACAAGTTCACAGCCACCCCAACGCGCATTTCGTGTATCGCTTCCTCAGGGGATATGTGAGTAATGAGCTCCCAGGACACTTATATATTGGTATAAATAATTAAAAACATATGGGGAATACGTCACAAGGTGTGGCCACACAAACGGATGAGATCGGCGTGCGTTCCACTTCCTGTATCCGCCCATCATTGCCAATTCGCCCACTGGATATTGAAGCAGATGTGTAATTATAGTTATATAGAAAGAAGGGATTATACATTGCCCCCCTTCATATATATATAATTTCCTGGGGGCATTGAGGTTTCTTTTCTTGCAGAGGTTTCGTCTTGTCCATTACAATGGATTGTTTGGCTCGTGAAGCCTCCTGGAGATCTCAGGCGGAAAAGAACACACGTGATTTAAAGGCGTCTTAAGAATCTTCTTCATAGACAATTAAGAATTTGGTGGAACAAGACTTCTATGGAACAGTATGTATCCAAAAATCTAATCCCTCGAGGCTTACGTGCACAAGTTTCTCCCTCCTATGGTCTTGAAGTGGACCCATTGAATATCACATGGGAGGAGGCATGTCATATCTGCTCTAATACCTTTTTGAAACTGTGGATTATGACTAATGAGACGATGTTGGCAGAGGTGGATAAAGAGTTAACCAGCAGGAATATCCAACTCAAACAGCTCTTGGACAATACTGAGTTGGAGGCTTTCAAACAGGAGATAGAGGAAACCCACAATACGTGGGAAAGACAAATTAAAGAACGCAAAGCTAATGCATTTCAGAGGGATTGCCAAGACTATGAACAGAACCGGGTCTACAAATGGAAACGGATTAGACGAGAACAGCGCAGTAGAAGTATGTCGGTTTCCTCCCAGGCCTCTACAGATGTGGAAGGAGTTAACTATGAAGTTGGATCCAGACCACACCCTACAAGGCAGAATGGGAAACGGAAGGAATAGTCTAAAAAACTTTTTTCTAATAAAAGACACCGTACTGGAGACCCGGGTCAGGCCAGAGCCCAGGTAATCAATCTTTCAGATGTGGTCCTTACGGATACTCAAAGTCAGGCAATAAGCTTAGGTTTGAATTTTGTCCCCTCCACTAAATTTGATGTCTTCACAGCGGTAAAAGACCTTAATCTATTCGCAAGAAATTACATTTTTTTAAAAATGTTTCATAAGGAGGGTGAGGACTTATCTACTTTTACCAATGAGGAACATGGAGCCATGCGAACCTTATGTGATTTACTTGAGGCACAAGATCCGGGCCCGGTAAGTGGATTACCAACAACATTGGTGCCAAAATCTAAAAAAACTTTCCTCCCACTTCGCTCTATTCTTATATTGGACATTTTTGTCAAATTAGTGACTGAGGACCTGAAGAATGTTTCCACAAAAGTTCATAATGACAATCTAACTAGACAACAACGGATTGCAATAGGACAACTCACTAAAATGAAAGATTTGATCATTAAACCCTCTGGTAATGTTGTCGTCTGGCCCATTAAGATGTATGAGCGAGAAGCATATCGCCAATTGCGCGACCCGAGATATTATAAGAAATTAACATTCAGTCCATTGAATTCTTTTCAGGAAGAACTGGGCAAGATACTACAGACGGCCAATGATAAGGGCATTAGCAATCAAAAAGAATTGAAAATCCGACAGTATCTACATTCTACCGAAGGTGCACAGAGATGAAAAAATTCCTCCAGGTCGACCAATAGTTTCAGGTATTAATAACATATGTGAACCTATATGCCAATTGGTGGACCATGTTTTACGACCTTTGGTTGAAAATCTCCCTGCCGGATCCGGAAATCCGTAAGCAAACAGATATCATTTGTAGACGAATACGGATGCAGATCCGTCTGACAAATGCATTGAAATACCGGATCTGTTTCTCCAGTGTCATCCGGAAAACTGGATCCGGTATTTATTTTTCTGCACATTTTTAAAGGTCTGCGCATGCACAGACCGGGAAACTGGATCCTTTTTCCGGATCCGGCATTAATACATTTCAATGGAAATTAATGCCAGATCCTGCACTCAGGCAAGAGTTCCGGAATTTTGGCCGGAGAGAATACCGCAAATACTGGCCAAATACCGTAAGAGTGACTGAACTGAAGACATCCTGATGCATACTGAACGGATTGCTTTCCATTCAGAATGCATGAGGATAAAACTGAAGCGTTTTTTTCTGGTACTGAGCCCCTGTGACGAAACTCAATACTGGAAAACTTTAACTCTAGTGTGAAAGTCCCCCTACCCCTGTGGGATAGATCGATAGACAGATAGATACGAGATAGATAGATATACCTATATACAGTCTATACATATATACAGCCTATACCTATATACATTCTATACAGCCTACACCTATATATTGCTTATACCTATATACAATCTATACAGTGTAGACTGTATACAGGTATAGGCTGTATATAGGTATAGGCTGTATATAGGTATTAGCTGTATATGGGTATAGGCTGTATATGGGTATAGGCTGTATATGGGTATAGGCTGTATATGGGTATAGGCTGTATATAGGTATAGGCTGTATATAGGTAAAGGCTGTATATAGGTATAGGCTGTATATAGGTATAGGCGGTATATAGGTATAGGCTGTATATAGGTATAGGCTGTATATAGGTATAGGCTGTATATAGATATAGGCTGTATATAAGTATAGGCTGTATATAGGTAAAGGCTGTATATAGATATAGGCTGTATATAGGTATAGGCTGTATATAGGTATAGGCTGTATATAGATATAGGCTGTATATAAGTATAGGCTGTATATAGGTATTGGCTGTATATGGGTATAGGCTGTATATAGATATAGGCTGTATATAAGTATAGGCTGTATATAGGTATAGGCTGTACATAGTTAACTGGGATGGTGTGTTCCTGAAAGTAAAAAAAGGAAAAGGAAAAAAGAACCACTCTAATGGCGCCAAACCCTAAGGTAAAGTGTATTCAGAACTGGCATCCACTTAGGCAAAAATAGATATATATAAGCGGCTAAAATGAATATAAGCATCAAAGTAATAAAATCAAAAAATGGTAAAAAGCAGACTCCCTTCACTCCGGACGGTAATGCAGGATAAGCACAAAACACCCACATTAACACCTCCTGCGCCTGGGTCGCCTGTAGAAGTATCAGAAAGGACGGCAAACACTCAGTGGAGTTTTCTGGAACCTTCCTTTATTCCAATAGCCAGGGTAGAGGGAAGAGGAGCTTGACGCGTTTCAGGGTCAATAGAAGGGACCCCTTCATCAGGAGCAATTGGAGCAATCAGGAGCTATTGCTCCTGATCCAGATTTTCACCTTATCTTTCCTACAGACTAAGGTGCAACCACTGGCAGCCTCCTCCCTTATTCTCTCTCCATTTCTCATTCCTCCCAATCTTTTTGGCGCCCTGCCGAGTTAATCCAGGTTCCTTATATAAGAAACCACCAGTGTTTAACACTCTCCTTTTCTCCCCTTTTTCCTCTGACTCTTATGGTGTGTTCCTGCCAGTGGTTTCACCCCTTGTGGTCTGCAGCAGCATGCCCTCCAGGTCTGTCCCCAGCATACTTATGTAGCAGCAGCACTCAGTCTCAGGACGGAGTCTAGCTTCTTAAGATGGCGCCGCCACCAACGCCACCTCCACGTTACCTCTCCCTGTGCACTGCTGCTCATCCTCTTCGGTCAGAAAAAGAAGGAGGAGGCAGCAGTAGCGCGGGGAATATGTGGTAGGTGGCGCCCCGCTGAGCCGCACAGGAGGAAGTTTTGAAGAAGTCAAACTCATCATGAGTGTGAGCAAGTGTGGGCATTTTTTGCAAGCAGGGTGAGCGGGTGCTGAGCGGACTTATTAAACTTGTGAGCAGGGGCACAATAATTGCTGCGCAGTCTCTCACCCACGCAGCTTAGAGGGAACACTGCTTTGGACCCAAGCAGAAGAGCATGCAGCCTGTGCAAGTGCAGCAAGAATGGTAGCATGAGTGGTGCAGGGTTGCGCAAGTATTAACAAAACCATCTTTCTTGAACTGGTCCGAGGAATGTTTGTATTTTTCATAATGACTTGAGAGGTCAATAATATATGTCAAAATGGTTTCTCTCCTGTGTGACTTCTCTCATGTCTAACGAGACTTGATTTCTCTGAAAAGCACTTCCCACATTGTGAACATGAATATGATTTCTCTCCTGTGTGGGTTCTCTTGTGTATAACAGAAACTCATTTTTGTGTAAAACATTTGCCACACTTTGAACATGAATACAGCTTCTCTCCGGTGTGAATTCTCTGATGTGCAACAAGATTTGATTTAACGCTAAAACATTTCCCACTTTGAACACATGAATATGGCTTCTCTTCTATGTGGGTTTTCTCATGTATAACAAGACTTGTTCTTAGTCCAAAACATTTCCCACATTCTGAACATGAATATGGCTTCTCTCCTGTGTGAGTTCTCTGATGTCTAACAAGAGTTGATTTAACTTTAAAACATTTCCCACATTCTGAACATGAATATGGCTTTTCTCCTGTGTGAGTTCGCTCATGGTTAACAAGATGTGATTTTTGTGCAAAACTTTTCCCACATTCTGAACATGAATACGGTTTCTCTCCTGTGTGATTTCTCTGATGTCTAACAAGATTTGATTTCCCACTTTCAGCACATGAATATGGCTTCTCTTCTATGTGACTTTTCACATGTATAACAAGACTTGTTTTGTGTACAAAACATTTCCCACATTCTGAACATGAATATGGCTTCTCTCCTGTGTGAGTTCTCTGATGTCTAACAAGAGTTGATTTAACTTTAAAACATTTCCCACATTCTGAACATGAATACGGCTTCTCTCCTGTGTGATTTCTCTGATGTCTAACAAGACTTGATTTAAGTTTAAAACATTTCCCACATTCAGAACATGAATATGGCTTCTCTTCTGTGTGACTTTTCAGATGTACAACAAGACTTGATCTTTTTGCAAAACTTTTCCCACATTCTGAACATGAATATGTTTTCTTCCCTGTGTGACTTCTCTCATGTGTAACAAGATGTGATTTCTTCGCAAAACATTTTCCACATTCTGAACAGGAATATGGTTTCTCCCATGAGAACGGTTTACTACAGAGAAATCTTTCACCCCCTTTTTGACCTGCACTTGTGGTAACAATCTGTGATTGGTCAGGAGAAGGTTCCTCATCATTAGGGCGATTATTTGATAGATCTGTACTGTTAAGTCCTGGATGTACATTAAGGGAAATTAGGTTTTCTCCTGAGAAGCGCTGCATGATATCTTCACCTTCTGCTTCATTAGGGTTTTCTGTTAAGATAGAAATTGAAACATTTTTCCAAACTGCACAATAGACAACCTTCTAACATTCCTATTCGGTCTCATGCACATGACCATATGTTTGGTCATCCGAATGAATTCATTTCAATGGGACGGCAAAAGATGTGAACAGTACACTGTATGTCTATTCTGTGGCTGTTAAGACCCATAACTGGAGCTCCACGGTTACTTTGCGTATTATAGTTTCCCAGGGAGCTTTGCACTTTATTGCTGCGCTGAGACTCTCAAATGAGGATCCGCAGTATTTTTTGTAGCTGGTCTCCCCAAGATCAGCTATTGTTTTGTACGAGTAGTCTCCTTGGCATTGCTCCCGGTTAGTCAGAATCCTACTGCACACCCCGAAACAGCAGTCTGTGGATGGATAACTGGTTTAGGGATTTTCCCTTGTCACATCCTTAAGGCTTGTAGCACAGCTGGATCTTGACATAGGCACCACCTAATATGGTGTAGCTGGGGAGACCAGCAGTATTTTTTGTAGCTGGTCTCCCCAAGATCAGTGGCATGCACTTGGCTGTAGTCTGTGTTTTGCAGACTTATGGTGGTGTACATGAGGCCTTAGACTGGAAAGGGATCCATCAGGAAGCAGAGGTATAAGCCATCTATACTGAATCCACTCCTGGATGTGAGATTCCAGTCTTATTAAGCTTTCTATACCTTCCTGACAAAGTCCAGGATTCTGCTCTACACCTGGTCATGACTTGTATCACATACAGTAAAATATGACTTGATAAAACTCAGAAATGTTAAATGCCTGACTGTCTGGGAACCAGCCCTGTCCACCTAGAGCTCCATTCACAAGCCCCTTCCAGTGCACCTCCTCACCTGATGCAGCTGACATCTCACATTCTGCCTGTCTGCCGGCAGCTGTTTCAGTGTGGAGTTCCACCTCTAACTCCACCTGCTGCTTTATATTACTGATGCTCGTACTGCGCAGATGTGAGACTCCAGCAGCCGCAGCAGCAGCAGGGGAGGAGGTGCACTGCCGGAGCTTATCAATGACACTACAGGTTGACAGAGAATCCGTACAGCAGGTGAATACAGGACTCAGGAGCGCGCTCAGTCTCCACCTGATTTGTAAAATGCTCATTTCAATCTAAGCAATTCTGACATGAAATTTCATCAGGTCTAAGACTTCTATTTAGTACTTCATGCAGTTTGTATAGTGGAATCTAGGGAAAGATCCTCTTTAATATAGTTATGGGCGGTCTGATCACGGCCACCGGCTACATTTAACGAGATAATGCGCCATGAGGTAAAGAGCGCGGCTCCGGCTGAACTCTCGGACATGACAATGCGATCTGTAAGGCCTAATCTCAGGTTTATAGACATCTGTAGGATGTAGTGGAATAGACAGAGGGAGGCCATCAATCAGAACCTGGAATAAAGGTCTCCAGCACCTTGTTGGGTCCATTACAGTAAGAATTCAGGATGTTCTAAGGGAACGAGGGTCCTATCAAGAATTAAGAAGGTGGAGCTAATGACGTGTCCTGTGAGTGCAGGGAATCATCACTGAGACGTCTGTGTCTGTACAATAATCACATGTGACATAGGATTGGTCATCAATATCTGATTGCCGATCAGCTGTGAATTGAAGCGGGCGCCTGTATTACACCGCACTTCCGAGACAAAGTGCGGTGTAATGGAGAGGAAGTGGTGCTCACCTGGAGAGCTACCTCCACTTCAAACAGCTGATCGGCGGGGGCGCCGGACCCCTGCCGATCAGATAGCAATGACCTATCCCGAGAATAGTAGAAAATCAAGTGTAGAAGCAGCACACGATCCAGCAGGTCATAGTAGATAGATGAAGAAGGAATGGCACCGGCAGCGTCTCACATCATCCGTTTTATTGTGACCTCAAGACAATAGTACAAAAAGCAGCAACGTTTCGGCTGATAACCAGCCTTTGTCAAGCCTAATAACATCAATACATTAACACATATATATATCCAAAATCCCACCCTTCACAGCAACCAATCATTGCCGCTGGTCTCATTCTCGCCAATCACTGTTGATTGGATATTTACCTAATGCTTCTTTACCTTGCACCTGAGTCCAGACACCCGATCCTATCCAGGGACAACATTCGCAATGACGGCTTTGCTCCATACAATGTGCGCATATGCGCACAGTTGAATTCACTCACGGATCATCACATGATCATGATGTCTGCTGTTGACGCGTAGCCGTACAGCCAATCGGCTGTTTCACTCCCACATTGCCGTGCGCGGTCATGTGACCTGCCCTCCGACGTCACCAGAATGTGCGAAGCGCACCAGATGACCTCAGCGCGCAGTAAACAGTCCCGCGCATCGTCACAAGGATACAGCGTTGTAGCGTCATGGTAACCAGATGCTGGATCAGATCCACAGTGAAAACACATCAGATGTTGTCAGAGAGCGATCCACAGCGAATGCTCGGATCATTAACTCTTATGATCGCATGGAGGGCCCCGATCATTCTGCGAACATAGACAACGTGGATAGGATAACCAGATATCCAGATATAAATTACCATTAAAGGGCATTACACAGAGTGTCGCACCCCCTATTCTCAGAGTGCAAATCACACTACCAGCAAGGTATATATATGACCTACTCGGCAGACATAGGGTGGGATCAATCCTCATTTACATATAAAAAAATATATAAAAAATATACATAAGATGTCAAAATCCTGTAAGGACATACCACAGATCCATGTCAATCAATGGAGGGGACGTTAAATTCTATGTTAAGGCCAAAAGGTTGTAGAGGCATACATAGAGTTGGTGAAAAAACGGATTGACCAACTGAGAATGGAGGAAGTTAATGTTCCAAGACACAACCTATCAAATGTTGAGAGACAGGCTATTTGGGAATTGGAGCATAATACGGTCAAACCGGCCGATAAGGGGGTGCCGTGGTCGTGATGGACACGAATAAATATTTGGAGGAAATTTCCAGACAGGTGAAAGACAGTGAAGTATATGAGGTGCTGACCAATGATCCCAAATGGGACATAGCGAATGTCATGGGGGCGATATTGGATAAGGCTTTGGAGAATGAAATCATTGATGATAATCTCAATTGTTACCTACGGGTTAGCCATCCTGTCACCCCTGTGATATACGCGTTACCAAAGATCCACAAGAGTCTAGTGGATCCCCCTGGCCGTCCGATTGTGGGATTCTGTATTCTGGATATATATATGTGTTATTGTATTGATGTTATTAGGCTTGACAAAGGCTGGTTATCAGCCGAAACGTTGCTGCTTTTTGTACTATTGTCTTGAGGTCACAATAAAGCGGATGATGTGAGACGCTGCCGGTGCCATTCCTTCTTCATCTATCCTGAGAATAGGTCATTATTATTAGGGGCTGGACAACCCCTTCAGCCCCAGGATGGCCTGCTAGCCTCTATCATAAAACAAGATAAAAGCCACCATTTGAACTGGATCTGAATAGCAGAGACTCTCAGATGTCCGGGATAGAGGGGGCTCCAGAGGGTCAGGATCCCTCCCTAGAAATGATGATAAAACTTTCCACACTTTTTGAGAACTAACTAACCATCACGTGTCTCTGACGTGGGTCAGATGCCTCCGGCTTTATGGCCTTCAGCTCCTTGAGTTTGGAGGAGGAAGAGGTAAGTGGAAAAAATAGGGAAGCTCCGGTCGCTGCACTGGTGTCTTGTAAAATTATACATATTGGTAAAAACCATTAAAATATAAACAGTCTCGGGGTGAACGACGGTAAGGAGCTTCATGTACTGGGGACGATATATTCTTGTTGAAGGCGTTACATGGGGGGAGCGCCCCCACCTTTCATTTTGTGACGGGTTCACAAGTCCCAACGAAATTGCCAAATATTTGAGCGGCTCTTACCCTGCACATGACGGCTCTTACCCTGTGATATAAGAGGCTGGTGCTCCTCCATTACATGTCACTGCACACACGTGTATACACTGCACATGACGGCTCTTACCCTGTGATATAAGAGGCTGGTGCTCCTCCATTACATGTCACTGCACACACGTGTATACACTGCACATGGCGGCTCTTACCCTGTGATATAAGAGGCTGGTGCTCCTCCATTACATGTCACTGCACACACGAGTATACACTGCACATGACGGCTCTTACCCTGTGATATAAGAGGCTGGTGCTCCTCCATTACATGTCACTGCACACACGTGTATACACTGCACATGACGGCTCTTACCTCTGTAGATATAAGAGGCTGGTGCTCCTCCATTACATGTCACTGCACACACGTGTATACACTGCACATGACGGCTCTTACCCTGTGATATAAGAGGCTGGTGCTCCTCCATTACATGTCACTGCACACACGTGTATACACTGCACATGACGGCTCTTACCCTGTGATATAAGAGGCTGGTGCTCCTCCATTACATGTCACTGCACACACGTGTATACACTGCACATGACGGCTCTTACCCTGTGATATAAGAGGCTGGTGCTCCTCCATTACATGTCACTGCACACACGTGTATACACTGCACATGACGGCTCTTACCCTGTGATATAAGAGGCTGGTGCTCCTCCATTACATGTCACTGCACACACGTGTATACACTGCACATGACGGCTCTTACCCTGTGATATAAGAGGCTGGTGCTCCTCCATTACATGTCACTGCACACACGTGTATACACTGCACATGACGGCTCTTACCCTGTGATATAAGAGGCTGGTGCTCCTCCATTACATGTCACTGCACACACGTGTATACACTGCACATGACGGCTCTTACCCTGTGATATAAGAGGCTGGTGCTCCTCCATTACATGTCACTGCACACACGTGTATACACTGCACATGACGGCTCTTACCCTGTGATATAAGAGGCTGGTGCTCCTCCATTACATGTCACTGCACACACGTGTATACACTGCACATGACGGGTCTTACCCTGTGATATAAGAGGCTGGTGCTCCTCCATTACATGTCACTGCACACACGTGTATACACTGCACATGACGGCTCTTACCCTGTGATATAAGAGGCTGGTGCTCCTCCATTACATGTCACTGCACACACGTGTATACACTGCACATAACGGCTCTTACCTTGTGATATTAGAGGCTGGTGCTCCTCCATTACATGTCACTGCACACACATGTACACACTGCACATGACGGCTCTTACCCTGTGATATAAGAGGCTGGTGCTCCTCCATTACATGTCACTGCACACACGTGTACACACTGCACATGACGGGTCTTACCCTGTGATATAAAAGGCTGGTGCTCCTCCATTACATGTCACTGCACACACGTGAATTCACTGCACATGGCGGGTCTTACCCTGTGATATAAGAGGCTGGTGCTCCTCAATTACATGTCACTGCACACACATGTATACACTGCACATGACGGTTATTACCCTGTGATATAAGAGGCTGGTGTTCCTCCATTACATGTCACTGCACACACGTGTACACACTGCACATGACGGCTCTTACCTTGTGATATAAGAGGCTGGTGCTCCTCCATTACATGTCACTGCACACACGTGTATACACTGCACATGACGGCTCTTACCCTGTGATATAAGAGGCTGGTGCTCCTCCATTACATGTCACTGCACACACGTGTATACACTGCACATGACGGCTCTTACCCTGTGATATAAGAGGCTGGTGCTCCTCCATTACATGTCACTGCACACACGTGTATACACTGCACATGACGGCTCTTACCCTGTGATATAAGAGGCTGGTGCTCCTCCATTACATGTCACTGCACACACGTGTATACACTGCACATGACGGCTCTTACCCTGTGATATAAGAGGCTGGTGCTCCTCCATTACATGTCACTGCACACACGTGTATACACTGCACATGACGGCTCTTACCCTGTGATATAAGAGGCTGGTGCTCCTCCATTACATGTCACTGCACACACGTGTACACACTGCACATGACGGCTCTTACCTTGTGATATAAGAGGCTGGTGCTCCTCCATTACATGTCACTGCACACACGTGTATACACTGCACATGACGGCTCTTACCCTGTGATATAAGAGGCTGGTGCTCCTCCATTACATGTCACTGCACACACGTGTATACACTGCACATGATGGCTCTTACCTTGTGATATAAGAGGCTGGTGCTCCTCCATTACATGTCACTGCACACACGTGTATACACTGCACATGACGGCTCTTACCTTGTGATATAAGAGGCTGGTGCTCCTCCATTACATGTCACTGCACACACGTGTATACACTGCACATGACGGCTCTTACCCTGTGATATAAGAGGCTGGTGCTCCTCCATTACATGTCACTGCACACACGTGTATACACTGCACATGACGGCTCTTACCCTGTGATATAAGAGGCTGGTGCTCCTCCATTACATGTCACTGCACACACGTGTATACACTGCACATGACGGCTCTTACCTTGTGATATAAGAGGCTGGTGCTCCTCCATTACATGTCACTGCACACACGTGTATACACTGCACATGACGGCTCTTACCCTGTGATATAAGAGGCTGGTGCTCCTCCATTACATGTCACTGCACACACGTGTATACACTGCACATGACGGCTCTTACCCTGTGATATAAGAGGCTGGTGCTCCTCCATTACATGTCACTGCACACACGTGTATACACTGCACATGACGGCTCTTACCCTGTGATATAAGAGGCTGGTGCTCCTCCATTACATGTCACTGCACACACGTGTATACACTGCACATGACGGCTCTTACCCTGTGATATAAGAGGCTGGTGCTCCTCCATTACATGTCACTGCACACACGTGTATACACTGCACATGACGGCTCTTACCTTGTGATATAAGAGGCTGGTGCTCCTCCATTACATGTCACTGCACACACGTGTATACACTGCACATGACGGCTCTTACCCTGTGATATAAGAGGCTGGTGCTCCTCCATTACATGTCACTGCACACACGTGTATACACTGCACATGACGGCTCTTACCCTGTGATATAAGAGGCTGGTGCTCCTCCATTACATGTCACTGCACACACGTGTATACACTGCACATGACGGCTCTTACCCTGTGATATAAGAGGCTGGTGCTCCTCCATTACATGTCACTGCACACACGTGTATACACTGCACATGACGGCTCTTACCCTGTGATATAAGAGGCTGGTGCTCCTCCATTACATGTCACTGCACACACGTGTATACACTGCACATGACGGCTCTTACCCTGTGATATAAGAGGCTGGTGCTCCTCCATTACATGTCACTGCACACACGTGTATACACTGCACATGACGGCTCTTACCCTGTGATATAAGAGGCTGGTGCTCCTCCATTACATGTCACTGCACACACGTGTATACACTGCACATGACGGCTCTTACCCTGTGATATAAGAGGCTGGTGCTCCTCCATCATGGCCTCCTTGTACAGATCCTTGTGTCCTTCTATATACTCCCACTCCTCCATGGAGAAATAGACAGTGACGTCCTGACACCTTATAGGAACCTGACAACACAATGACACCGTCATCACCCAGACCCTCCAGTGCTGTTACTGGAGAATTTCCCAGCATTCCCAGCAGTGTCACCTCTCCAGTCAGCAGCTCCATCATCTTGTGGGTGAGCTCTAGGATCTTCTGCTCATGTATCAGGGGGTGAGGGAGGCTCTGTGATGGGGGAGGGGTCCTGCTCCGCCCTCCTGACTCCTGGAGATGGATGATGGGAGTCACACAGTCCCCCGATGTCTTCTTCACTATTGTGTACTCCTGTGGATGGAGAGAGACACTTAGGGAATAAACCCTTCAGGGGCCATGTGCTCTCCTCCGGCCTCTCCTCCTGGTACAACGTGCCTACTTACCTCCTCATGGCTCCTACATGACTATAGGTCACTGGTCACATGACACATCACTCACCATACTGGGGGCTGATCTTCAGGTTCTCCGTCACTTGGAAGGTCTGGGGGCCGTTCTCCAGGACCCCGGACTCTTCCTATCACTTCCTATGATGGATTCTCCTTCCCGATGTCTGACTTGTTACAGAATACAATACAGAGGAGAGAAATCTAGAGAAGTTTACCTCTCCGCTCAGCAGGGAGATGATCTCCAAGGTGAGGTCTAATATTCTTCTGCTGATCTCCTTCCCGTCCATCCTCGGGGGTCATTCAGGAGAAGAGGAGAGAACTGGAGGAGCTGGAGGCTTCTAGTACTGCAGGCGCCTTTATGGGAAGAGGAGAGGAAATCATCCAGGGGACAAGATCAGATGTCACCTCCATAACCTGGAGGGGCCCCCACCACATGGCTTCCAGGGGCCCCAACATGGAGATCTCTGGTGGCCCCACAGGAGATAAGTGTCTGATAGATGCAGGTCCCACCTCTGGGCTGTGCTCAGCTGTGTCCAGAACTCCTAGAGAAGAGACTGGAGAGAGCTGAGCTCAGGCCGGGCCCCGCTCCATTCATTCTCCTGCTGGAGGCAGGGGCCCCTCACCAGGACAGTCAGGGGCCAGCGAATGATGACAACCCCCACCATCCCCACTACTACTCTCCCATCATACTAAGCTGAGGAGCGGAGAAGGACTCCTTGTGTGTAATGGAGGAGAATCTCCAGAGGTGACATGTCTGAGCTCTCCACCACACTGTCTCCTCACAGCTCATCTTACCTGCAGGCTGGAGGAATGGCTGATACCAGAGAGAACAAGAGCCCTGACTACCGACCAGGACCTGCCCAGTATCTGCTGCACTGCCAGAGCTGAAGGACCTGGGGTGACGTCACCGTCATGTGATCAGTGCAGGGGGCGGGGCTCAGCTGTGGAGAGGAGAAGAGGTGGTGAAGGACCTGGGGTGACGTCACCGAAATGTGATCAGTGCAGGGGGCGAGGCTCAGCAGTGGAATAGATAACAGGTGGTAAAGAACCTGGGTTGATGTCACTGTCATTTGATCAGTACAGGGGGTGGGGCTCAGCAGTGGAGAGGAGAAGGGGTGGTGAAGGACCTGGGGTGACATCACTGTCATGTGATCAGTGCAGGGGGCGGGGCTCAGTAGTGGGGAGAGGAGGGGGTGAAGGACCTTGGGTGATGTTACTGTCATGTGATCACCCTGTCATGTGATCAAAGCAGGAGGCGGGGCTCAGCAGTGTGGAGAGGAGGTGGTGAAGGACCTGGGGTGACGTCACTATTATTTGATCAATTCAGGGGGCGGGGCTCAGCAGTAGAGAGGAGAAGAGGGGGTGAAGGACCTTTGGTGATGTCACTGTCATGTGATCAGTGTAGGGGGCGGGGCTCAGCAGTGGGGAGGAGAAGAGGGGGTGAAGGACCTGTGGTGATGTCATCTTCTTTGCTGTGTTCATTGCATTTGCCTTTGCTACTGAGATTGCTTCCAGCCCCCCTGTAACACACACAAGGACAAATTCCTATTCTCCTGCCTTAGGCAGTTGTATAAAGTCTATCTTCAGTCTCTGGAACGGGTAAAGTGTAGTGTTGAGCGAGCATGCTCGGCCGACCACCCCGTGTGCTCGAGCCCGATGCTCGAGTCTCCTCCCCTACTAGATATCTCAGGTTGTCAACTGTCCGTCCAAGCAGCAAAGCATCTTTCACACTTGCGTTCTGAGGATTCTGATCAGTCTTCGAAATGCTTTCAGGTTACTATGGCAGCCAGGACGCTATTAACCACTTGAAGACCATAGGTTTATACCCCCTTAATGACCAGGCCTTTTTTTACAATTCTGCACTACACTACTTTCACCGTTTATTGCTCGGTCATACAACTTACCACCCAAATGAATTTTACCTCTTTTTCTTCTCACTAATAGAGCTTTCATTTGGTGCTATTTTTTTCTTGCTGACATTTTTACTTTTTTTGATATTTTACTTTTTTTGACAAAATTTTTGCAAAAAAATAAAATTTTTCACTTTCTGTTGGAAAATTTGCCAAATAAAATTACATTTCTCCATACATTTTTCACTAAATTTATTGTTCTACATGTCTTTGATAAAAAAAAATTCTATAAGTGTATATTTATTGGTTTGGGTAAAAGTTATAGCGTTTACAAACTATGGTGCAAAAAAGTGAATTTCCGCACTTTGACTTTCTGAGCACCTGTCCTGTTTCCTGACGTGCTACAATGCCCAGACAGTAGAAATACCCCACAAGTGACCCCATTTCGGAAAGTAGACACCCTAAGGTATTCGCTGAGGGGCATAGTGAGTTCATGGAAGTTTTTTTTTTTGTCACAAGTTAGCGGAAATGGATTTTTTTTTTCAAAAATTTCATTTTTCGCAAACTTGTGACAAAAAATAAAAACTTCCATGAACTCACTATGCCCATCAGCGAATACCTTAGGGTGTCTACTTTCCGAAATGGGGTCACATGTGGGGTATTTTTTCTGCCCTGGCATTTTAGGGGCCCCTAAATCGTGAGAATCCAAATGCGTAAAAATGCCCTGTGAAATCCTAAAGGTACTCATTGGTTTTAGGGCCCCTTTGTGCATCTTGGCTGCAAAAAAATGTCACTCATGTGGTATCGCCGTACTCAGGAGAAGTAGGGCAATGTGTTTTGGGGTGTATTTTTACATATACCCATACTGTGTGTGAGAAATATCTCTGTAAATTGACAACTTTGTATAAATGTTTTTAAAAAGTTGTCGTTTACAGCAATATTTCTCACACAAAGTATGGGTATATATAAAAATACACCCCAAAACACATCGCCCTACTTCTCCTGAGTACGGCGATGCCACATGAGTGACACTTTTTTGCAGCCAAGATGCGCAAAGGGGCCCTAAAACCAATGAGTACCTTTAGGATTTCACAGGACATTTCTACTCATTTGGATTCCAAACCGCTTCTCACGCTTTAGGGGCCCCTAAAATGCCAGGGCAGTATAAATACCCCACATGTGACCCCATATTAGAAAGAAGACACCCTAAGGTATTCGCTGATGGGCATAGTGAGTTCATGGAAGTTTTTTTTTTTTGCACAAGTTAGCGGAAAGGGACTTTTTTTTTTTTTTTTACAAAGTCTCATATTCCACTAACTTATGACAAAAAATAAACTTTTACATGAACTCACCATACCCCTCACAGAATACCTTGTAAATACCTTCTAAAATGGAGTCACTTGTGGGGTATTTATACTGTCCTGGCATATTAGGGGCCCCTAAACGTCAGAAGCAGTTTGGAATCCAAATGCGTAAAAATGCCCTGTGAAATCCTAAAGGTACTCATTGGATTTGGGCCCTTTGCGCATCTTGGCTGCAAAAAAGTGTCACTCATGTGGTATCGCCGTACTCAGGAGAAGTAGGGCAATGTGTTTTGGGGTGTATTTTTATATATTCCCATACTGGATTTGAAAAATATCTCTGTAAATGACAACTTTTTCCATTTTTTATACAAAGTTGTCCATTTACAGAGATATTTCTCTCACCCAGCATGGGTATATGTAAAAATACACCCCAAAACACATTGCCCTACTTCTCCTGAGTACGGCGATACCACATGAGTGACACTTTTTTTGCAGCCAAGATGCGCAAAGGAGCCCAAATTCCCATGAGTACCTTTAGGATTTCACAGGCCATTTTTACGCATTTGGATTCTCACGCTTTAGGGCCCCTAAAATGCCAGGGCAGTATAAATACCCCACATGTGACCCCATTGTGGAAAGAAGACACCCCAAGGTATTCTGTGAGGGGCATGGCGAGTTCATAGAAGTTTTTTTTTTTTTAGCGGAATTTGATTTTTTTTGTTTTTTTCCACAAAGTCTCCCTTTCCGCTAACTTGTAACAAAAAGTTAAATCTTTCATAGACTCAATATACCCCTCAGCGAATACCTTGGGGTGTCTTCTTTTCAAAATGGGGTCACATGTGGGGTTTTTGTACTGCCCTGGCATTTGAGGGTCTCCGCAATCATTACACGTATGGCCAGCATTAGGAGTTTCTGCGATTCTCCTTATATGGAGCATACGGGTAATGAGATTTTTTTTCCGTTCAGCCTCTGGGCTGATTGAAGAAATGAACGGCACAGATTTCCTCATTCGCATCGATTGATGTGGATGAAAAAATCTCTGCCAAAAAATGTGCAAGAAGAAAAGAGGGGCCTGGCGATTGCCAGGACATAGGGGCTCCGCCCAAACATCCATACCCACTCAGCTCCTATGTCCTGGCAAACGTGATTTCTCCATTCACATCGATCAATCGATCGGTGTGGAGGAAGACATCTTTGCCAGATTTTTTGATACAAAGTGTTTGCCAAAGCATATGAACTCCAACACCTCTCCTCAGCTCACATGCCTGGGCAAACGTACCTGTACTGCGGAGAAGAAATCTCGTCTTGCAGCGCCGCATACACCGACTTCACGTGTCTTCTGATAGCAGCGCAATGCTTCTCTCAGAATGCACATCAGTGCTGCAGCTGGCTCTTTGCTTGATCCACCTAGAAGGTAAAAAAAAAAAAAGAAAGAAAAAACCAGGCAGCAACGCAATAATTTTATTAACATTAACTTTCTAGAACATTAGAAACCGAACGTTAACTTGAACATTTGAAACATAACTTGAACTTTTTTGCTTACCTGTGTTTTTTTTTTTTTTACCTTAAAGCCTCATGCACACGGCCGTGAAACAAGGCCGTGCATGGACCGTTGTATCTCGGCCTGGCATCCATCTGACAGCAGGAGCGCACGGCGTCACTGGTTGCTATGACGCCGTGCGCTCCTGCTGTCAGATGGATGCCAGTCCAGGATACCACGGTCCATGCACGGCGTGTTCCACGGCCGTGTGCATGAGGCCTTAGAGGATAAACCTCTCCTTCTGGCAGCAGCAGTATGCCAGTGCTATTCAATGCATTCCAGAACTGTAAGGGTTACATAGCATCATAAATCAATATGATGCTATGGGACCCCGTCTGTGCGGGAGAAGTCAGGACGGGCGCTCCTTTGCGATCACCATTCGTGAGCAACGCTCGTGTGCAAGGACCCTAAGACTCTTGTGTGACTGGCCTGTGTCTTGCAATCCCTATGCTAATAATGTACCTGGGTGTGATACTTGAGGAAACACTCCCCTATGCATAGGGCAGGCTGGTCAGGACAGTCAGGACAAAAAACGGTGGTGTCACGCCTTAGTCCACTCCTGCTACAGACACGACATCTTTTTCTTGGGGAACGGTGGCTTGGGGTACCAGGGAAGACACTGGGGAAGTGTCTCTCATGTAGCCGGCTCACTACATCGGGGACTTGGGGCACAGAACCTCCTGGATACAGGAGTTCCGAAATGATCTCTTCCTGGAATTTAAGGAAGGATCCCGTTCTCCCAGCCTTACTGTAGAGAACGTAACTATTATACATGGCCAATTGAATCAAATATACAGACACCTTTTTATACCAGCGTCTGGTGCGTCGGGAAACTAAATATGGAGCCAACATTTGGTCATTGAAGTCCACCCCTCCCATGTGGAGATCATAATCGTGGACTGAGAGGGGCTTTTCAATGACTCCTGTCGCCCGTTCTATTTGGACGTGTCTGCGTGAATGGTGGACAGAAGGTAAACGTCCCTCTTGTCCCGCCACTTCACCGCAAGCAGTTCTTGGTCACATAAGGCAGCCCTCTCCCCCCGTGCAAGTCGGGTATTAATGAGCCGTTGGGGGAAGCCCCGGCGACTAGGCCGCGCGGTGCCACAGCATTGGATTTCGACTAGATGTAAGTGCCGAAAGAGGGCCACACTTGTGTAAAAATTGTCCACGTATAAGTGGTACCCCTTGCAGACTAAGGGTGACACCAAGTCCCAGACAATCTTGCCACTGCACCCCAGGTAGTCAGGGCATCCAATCGGCTCCAGGTTTGAGTCTTTTCCCTCATAGACCCTAAAACGATATGTATAGCCTGTGGCCCTTTCACAGAGCTTATACAATTTGACCCCGTACCGGGCGCACTTGCTTGGGATGTACTGTTTGATGCCAAGGCGCCCGGTGAATTGTACGAGGGACTCGTCTATGCAGATGTTCTGACTGGGGGTATACGCATCTGCAAATTTGGATGACAAATGGTCTATGAGGGGCCGAATTTTATGGAGCCGGTCATAAGCAGGGTGGCCTCTTGGATGAAATGCATAAAGCGCATGATGACCTCAAACCGTGCCCTGGACATTGCAGCAGAGAACATGGGCATGTAATGTATTGGGTCTTTAGACCAATATGACCGCAATACATTTTTTTTAGTTATGCCCATGCTGAGGGTAAGGCCCAAAATTGTTTTAAATTCGGAAACGGTGACTGGTTTCCACCGGAAAGGCTGGGCATAGAAGCTTTCCGGATTGGCGTTTATATATTGTGTGGCGTATCGGTTGGTTTCTGCCACAACTAAGTCGTAGAGATCCGCGGTGAAGAACAGCTCAAAAAATTCAAGGGCCGATCTGAAATTGGCTGTCTCCATGCGAACTCCTGACTGGGCGGTGAAAGGGGGCAATACGGGTGCGGCGGAAGGAGGGGATTGCCAATTAGGGTCTGCCAGCACCTCTGGGAGACTAAGGGGTCTACAGGCCTGAGAACGCGGTGGCTGCGACGGGGGAGTTAGGCCACGTGCCACCGTACCAGCAACTGCCCTTCTGGTGCTCGCCACTTCACCAGGGAATACGGCAGTGCTGGTAGAAGGTCCAGGATGTGCTGCGCTGCCGGTGTATGCTGCACCATAAAAAAGGTTAGCGCTAGCACCACTCTGCTGCATATGAGGCTCATCACGCGGGGTATGCGAAACACTGACATGGGGTCGGGTACGCCTGACCGTAGCAGGGACCTCAACCTCGTCATCTTCGCTAGCGGTTAGAGTGCCACTGTTGTCTACAGGTTCATATTCTGAACCACTGGATTCAGCGGGTGAGGCGTCCCCATCGCTTTCATCCATCACGGCCAGAATCCTGTAGGCCTCTTCAGCGGAATACCCCTTTTTTGCCATTTTGGAGTAACTAAATTTAGGGGGTATTCCTCTGAGACTACCCAGGAAAAAGAGCACCTACCTAGTAAAAGGGAGTGCTTGCGAAGTAACGCTGCGATCGCTAATAAAGATCCAATAACTCAAAAGTGATCTTTTATAGCGGTGCAGCGATTTTACTGTGTTTTTGCAGTGATCAGAAAAAATAAATTTCTGTCACTGCGGTGGGCGGACTGAACGCAAGTGTGCGCACAAGATCAGGCCTGATCAGGCGAACACTGCGTTTTTTATAGAGCCTAAAGTGACCCTAATGTACTGATATAGATCTGATTGCGATCAGTCTTGATCACTTACAGATACTATATTAGTATTAGTGCTGATCAGCGACAGTGATGACGCTAATCAGCGACTGATAAGTGACGGTGCGGTGGGCTGGGCGCTAACTACCTGACGGTGATTAGGGACCCTTATAGGGAGGGTGATCTAAGACAGGGGGGTGACAGAGGGTGATCAGGGGGTTTATATGGGTAATCAGTGGCTACTAAGGGGCTACTAAGGGGTTAATAACTGACAGAGGAGGGGTATGTAATGTATGTGTGGTGATTTGGTGTACTTACTGAGCTGCTTGTGTCCTCTGGTGGTGGATCCAGCAAAAGGGATCACCAATGGACCAAGCAGGACTTATATCAGACGCTATTTTGTAAATAGCGTCTGATATCCGATTTTCATAGGGCGATTTAAAAAATTACAGCCTGCCAGCCAATGATCGCGGCTGGCAGGCTGTAGTTTCACTTCTCTTCTGTGCGTCACAGTGAACGCGCGCGTTCATGTGAAATCTCGGGTCTCACGAGATGACGCCGATAGGCGGCAGTGAGACCTGAGAGAGCCGCCGCGCTGACGCCCATCGGCGTTAGCGTGGCGGCAAGTGGTTAAAGTCCTGGCTGCCATAGTAGTAGTGGGGAGCGGGGGAGCGGTATACTTACAGTCCGTGCGGCTTCCAGGGCGCTCCAGAATGACGTCAGAGCGCCCCATGCGCATGGATCACGTGATCCATGCGATCACGTGATCCATGCGTGTAGGGCGCCCTGACGTCACTCTGGAGCGCCCCGGGAGCCGCACGGATGGTAAGTAAACTGCTCCCCCGCTCCCCACTACACTTTACCATGGCAACCAGGACTTTAGCGTCCTGGCTGCCATGGTAACCATTGAGAAAAAGCTAAACGTCGGATCCGGCGATGCGCCGAAACGACGTTTAGCTTAAGGCCGGATCCGGATTAATGCCTTTCAATGGGAATTAATTCCGGATCTGGCCTTGCGGCAAGTGTTTCGGATTTTTGGATGGAGCAAAAAGCGCAGCATGCTTCGGTATTTGCTGCGTCCAAAAAACGTTTCGGTCCTGAACTGAAGACATCCTGATGCATCCTGAATGGATTTCTCTCCATTCAGAATGCATGGGGATGATCCTGATCAGGATTTTTCCGGCATAGAGCGCCGAGCACGGAACTCTGTGCCGGAAAAGAAAAACGCCAGTGTGAAAGGACCCTTAGGCAGTTGTATATAGTCTATCTTCAGTCTCTGGAACGGGTAAAGTGTAGTGTTGAGCGAGCATGCTCGGCCGAACACCCCGTGTGCTCGAGCCCGATGCTCGAGTCTCTTCCCCTACTAGATATCTCAGGTAGTCAACTGTCCGTCCAAGCAGCAAAGCATCAGGTGAAACGCATTTTTTGTATCTCAACAACATTTTGAAGAAAAGGTGTATCTCAGCCTTTTTACATAATATCTAATTTTATGGACCATGCTGGTATAACCTGGGTATCTCCTGTATATAATTACATATTTACCGCTAGTATAAGTTAGATATCTCCTTGTATGCAACCTGGAAGTCCAAGATGCATCCAGAATCCTCCCCATGCTGTTCCTGAACCATTTCGGTGGTGTTTCCATCAGTTTCTGTGAACCAGACACCATCCCCTCTTCAGAGCAGGGGGTGCCTGGTTTAATGCGCTGGTTCTCCCATTGACTTCCATTGTGCTCGGGGTCTCTGTAGAGCACCCAAGCACTTTGGTGCTCGATCAACACTAGTAAAGTGGCCGGGGGGTGTGCTTACTTGGAGTCTTCACCACTTGACCGTGATTGTTCAATGCACAGACCATACATCCTCGTACAAACCGAGCGGCTACTGTAGAAAATCCTGGAGCAATCCACCCTGCATTAACCACACATACTAGTGGGCCCCTGGGCCTCCTGAGCCACAGCTGGGTATAGAGGGAGCGGTAGACAATTTTTGTCCTTGTTTCTTTAAATTCCATGTTCATCAGGTTTGGCCCCTTGTTTTCCCCAAAGTTCTTTTTCCTCTGGTAGGTCCTCTTGTTCGAGCATTCTTTGAAATCGTGCCAGCTAGAAGAAGCGCATTCACTGCGCGAAACGGCCGTCGCTGTAGCCTGTCTCCTTGATTAAGGTGAAGTCTACTCCATGCCCGATTTTTACCTTATGGATTAAGCAATAAAGAATATTTCTACGACCCGGTGATTGCCGCCAGTTTCATTTTCTGGATCTTGTTACCATTCAACTCAGGTGAGAATGTTGACGAGCACAAGGCTGGAGATCATTATGTCAGGCTGATTGGGTTAAAATGGCAGACTTGAGATGGTAAAAGGAGGGTGATGCTTGAAATCATTGTTCTTCTATTGTTAACCATGGTGACCTGCAAAGAAACGCGTGCAGCCATCATTATGTTGCAAAATAATGGCTTCACAGGCAAGGATATTGTGGCTACTAAGATTGCACCTCAATCAACAATTTATAGGATCAACAAGAACTTCAAGGAAAGAGGTTCAATTCTTGTTAAGAAGTCTTCAGGGCGTCCAAGAAAGTCCAGCAAGTGCCAGGATCGTCTCCTAAAGAGGATTCAGCTGCGGGATCGGAGTGCCACCAGTGCAGAGCTTGCTCAGGAATGGCAGCAGGCAGGTGTGAGCGCATCTGCACGCACTTCTCGCACGTCTCCTTCTCCCAGGCTGGAGTGCTGGCCAATCGCAGCACTCAGCTCATATCCTGGGAGGATGCAGGATATGAGCTGAGCGCTGCGATTAACCAGCGCTTCAGCCTGGGAGAAGGAGACGCCCAGGGCAAAAGAGGATGTCTCTGCCCAAGGCAAAATTAACAACAGCGCGTGCGCCGGTATCGGGGGCTACAGCGGGCGAACGGAGCGGCACCCAGGGATACAAGTAAGTGCAGGGACATCCCTGGGTGCCGCTCTGCATGTACATAGCTTTCACTAACAAACTTTGGACCGGTGAAAGGTCCTCTTTAATAATAGCGACCGACTCTGGTAATAACAGAGAGTTCATAAGTTCAAGTACAGAGTCTTTATCTTTAATTGGCTGGCCTGCTGATGTTAGAAAGTCTCTAGTCTGCCATATGGGTCCATAGTCATGTGCAATACCAAAAGCATACCTTGAGTCCGTGTAGATGTTCACCTTCTTTCCCTCGGCCAATTTCCACGCCTCAGTGAGTGCCTTCAGCTCCGCCTCTTGCACTGACATGTGAGGTGGCAGTGGTTCAGCTATCCCTACCACATGCTGTGTGACCACTCCATATCCAGTGTGGAACTGTCCGTCATCTATAAAATACTCAAAATCAGGGTCATCAGGCGGGTTTTCATGGACGTGATTAAATCCTGACGATTCTTGTTGCATTTATTGTACACAGCCATGGGGGTCATGTCCAGTCATGTCATTTTGGAGGCTGCCTGTACCTTCTATGCCCCCTTCCCCCATTTCTGAATCTGTGATTGGTAATAAAGTCGTACACCTTGTGAAAGAAATGTTAGCGGCATGAGGAGTGCACACTGGAGTCTGAGTTGCCTGGCCATAGAAATGTGCTGAGGTTGAACCTGTGTTAATATGCCCTGTATAACAGGGCTGTTTGTACAATCACTGGGTAGTCTAAAACAATTTCAGAGGCTTTTTCTATCATTGCCTGCACTGCCACTACTGCCCTGACACAGGAGGGGGCGCCTCTGACGACAGGATCTAATCTGGATGAAAAGTACACCACTGGCCGCTGGTGGTCAACATGTTTTTGAGTCGGTACAGCCGTGATGATTTTTGAACAGAGCAGGTTAAATTCCTCGTCATAGTTTGGAATACCCAGGGCCGGGGTCCGAGGTTATGCACAGCTTCAATGTATGGGAATTATTCACTGCCTCTTCTGTCGAGTGAAATGGGTCAGATGACAGACAATCATACAGAGGCTGCATTAACATGGAGGCATGTCTAATCCAGGGGTGACCGTATGACACCAGCCCCAAAAACACCCTTAGGCCTCATGCACACGATCGTTTTTTTTGCGGGTGTACGGGCCGTTTTTATGAGTTCCGTATACGGTCCGTATACGGACCCATTCATTTCAATGGGTCCGCAAAAAAACCGGAAGTATTTCCGTATGCATTCCATTTCCGTGTTTCCGTTTTTCTGTTCCGTGGAAAGATAGAACATGTCCTATTATTGCCCGCAAATCACGGTCCGTGGCTCCATTCAAGTCAATGGGTCCGCAAAAAAAACGGAACGCATACGGAAATGTATCCGTATGTCTTCCGTATCCATTCCGTTTTTGCGGAACCATCTATTGAAAATTTTAAGCCCAGCCCAATTTTTTCTATGTAATTACTGTATATGCCATATGGAAAAACGGAACGGAAAAACGGAACGGAAACAAAACGGAAACACAACGGATAAAAAAAACGGAACAACGGATCCGTAAAAAATGGACCGCAAAACCATACGGTCATGTGTAATAAGCCTTAGGCTTTGTCAGGGGCGGTTTAAGTGCATGATAGGCCCGGGGCTGTCTACCCAACTCGGGCCCCTCCCTCCATTTTAAGTTTACGTTTTCTGTATGAAGAGGCTGCGGTGCTTCGTGAGCGCTACAGTCTCTTCCTATGCCATGGGACATCACATTCATTGTTCATATGGCCTAGCTGCAGGCGCAGCTCTGTCTCATCTGAGTGATTGGGGCTGAGCTGCAGTACCAAGCGCAGTGCTATCAAATGGACAGCGCTGAGCAAAGAGGCTGCGGCGCTCACTGGGACATCGCAGTCTCCTCAAACAGCGGATTGGCAGGGGTGCCAGGAGTCGGAGCCCCACCATATCATAGCTCTCTGAGTACAGATGTTATAGATGTTACCTGCAGTCCTATGTAACACCCCACATAACACAGTAGTTCACTGTGTTATGTGGGGTGTTACATAGGGAACATCTACTACATTATCTGCACACAGAAAGTTATCACTGTTATCTGGGCTGTTACATAGGACTGCAGGGGACAAATTACAATATGATTATAATAAAAAAGACTTAGGGGAGAAGATGAGATGTAGGTCACAGCAGTGAGAATACAGCACCACATACCTCTTACATCCAGGGATATCTCCTGTCATGTAGAACTTCTCTTTCCTCTTCTTCTCCGTCTGATTCAGACCGCCATGACAAATTCTTTCAGCCGCATCTCGTCTCTACAGGGTTTGTTACACAGACATGTTAGGTTTCTCATAATTGGGGTCATTTATCAAACTGCTGTAAAGTAGAACTTGCTTAGTTGCCCATAGCAACCAATCAGATTCCACCTTTCATTTTTCAGAGGAGATGTCAAAAATGAAAGGTGGAATCTGTTTCTATGGACAACTAAGCCAGTTCTACTACAACAGTTTGATAAATTATCCTGAAAGGTCCCTATAGTGTCTACAGCAGTTTTAATGTCCCCTAGAGTGCCCCCAGCAATAATAACAGCACCCTATATTGTGCTCCAGGTAATAATCCCTATATAGTGTCCCCAAAAATAATGTCCCCCAATAGCAACACCCCCACACTGCCCCCATATAGTAATTTCCCCCACCCTGCCCCCATATAGTAATTTCCCCCACACTGCCCCCATACAGTAATTTCCCCCACACTGCCCCATATAGTAATTTCCCTCACACTGCCCCCATACAGTAATTTCCCCCACACTGCCCCATATAGTAATTTCCCCCACACTGCCCCATATAGTAATTTCCCTCACACTGCCCCCATATAGTAATTTCCCCCACACTGCCTCCATATAGTAATTTCCCCCACACTGCCCCATATAGTAATTTCCCTCACACTGCCCCCATATAGTAATTTCCCACACACTGCCTCTATATAGTAATTTCCCCACACTGCCCCTCTATACAGTAATTTCCCACACTGCCCCCATACAGTAATTTCCCCACACTGCTCCATACAGTAATTTCCCCCACACTGCCCCCATACAGTAATTTCTCCCACACTGCCCCCATATACTAATTTCCCCCACACTGCCCCCATATAATAATTTCCCCCACACTGCCGCCATACAGTACTTTCCCCCACACTGCCCCATATAGTAATTTCCCCACACTGCCGCCATACAGTACTTTCCCCCACACTGCCCCATATAGTAATTTCCCTCACACTGCCCCCATATAGTAATTTTCCCCACATTGCCCCCATATAGTAATTTCCCCACACTGCCCCATATAGTAATTTCCCCACACTGCCCCCATATAGTAATTTCCCTACACTGCTCCCATATAGTAATTTCCCGCACACTGCCCCATACAGTAATTTCTCCCACACTGCCCCCATATAGTAATTTCCCCCACACTGCCCCCATATAGTAATTTCCCCCACACGGCTGCCATACAGTACTTTCCCCCACACAGCCCCATATAGTAATTTCCCTCACACTGCCCCCATATAGTAATTTTCCCCACATTGCCCCCATATAGTAATTTCCTCACACTGCCCCCATATAGTAATTTTCCCCACATTGCCCCCATATAGTAATTTCCCCACACTGCCCCCATATAGTAATTTCCCCCACACTGTCCCATATAGTAATTTCCCTCACACTGTCCCCATATAGTAATTTCCCCCACACTGCCGCCATACAGTACTTTCCCCCACACTGCCCCATATAGTAATTTCCTCCACACTGCTCCCATAAAGTAATTCGCCTCCACACTGCCCTCCCATGAAAATATTTGCCCCCACACTGCCCCCATGTCCTCCTCTGGCCCCCAAAGGCACACACAGAAAAAAAAACAACCACTAAAAGCTAATACTTACCTGGGTTCGGGATGGTGAGGCAGGCTGCAGGCGCGCAATCCTCATTGTCCTGCGTCCTGGCGCAGGCACGTGATGATGTCATTACGCACGCCTGCACCGGGAAAATACTACCACATAGGCCTCAGGCCTACTAGGCCTAAAGCCTATGGTGTTGATCGGCGGCGGGGCAGGGAACTATGCGCTCCTGTGCCCCGCCGCAGTATGTGGGCGCTCGGGTCGGCATTGGGCCCCCCAGTGATGTCGGGCCCGGGGCTGCCGACCCGAACGCCCCTATGTTAATCCGCCACTGGGCTTTGTGCTTCTTCAGGCACTTATATGCTTTCAGCAGCTTCCTTTCTTTCTGGGGTTAGGTGGCGAGCTCCATGGGAGAGGCCGTGTCCTAGAAATACTATCTTGTTCTTACAAAACTGCAGCTTCTGCTTTGAGGATTTACACTCGTTCTGATGTAGGAAAAGTAAAAGAAATATAGTTGCCTCACAGGAAGTCTCATTGTCTTCAGCACACAGGAGCAAATCATCCACATATTGTAACAGGACCACCGAGCCGGGCGGGGCACAGTCTGTAAGGACAGATTGAAGAGCCTGTGTATACATGGTCGGGGAGTTCTGAGCTCCCTGAGGCAGGACAGTCCAAGTATACTGGTTACCCTCAAATGTAAAGGCAAACAGATACTGGCAGTCAGGATGCAGCGGGACACTAAAGAAGGCATCTGCCAGATCTATCACTGTGAAACACACGGCAGTGGATGGAACCTGTGGCAGGAAGGTATGTGGGTTTGGCACCATTGGGTTTGTCACCTTGTTAACTTCTCTAAGATCATGAACCATCCTGTAACTGACAGGCTGTCCCTTAACTGGTTTCTTCTTTATTGGGAACAGTGGGGTATTAGCGGGAGATACTGTTTTTATCAATACACTGGCCTGGAGAAAAGCAACAATTTGACTGGCCACTGCTATCTCCTGGGCATGACTGAGGGGGTACTTACTGCTTCACTCGAGGGGGCTGACATCCTGGCTTAAGATACACAGTGACCGGGAAGTTTCCCTGTGTCTGTTTTTGATGGTGCCCATAAATCCTTTGGTACCATCTCAAGAACAGCCTGGTCTACAAGGGTTAATTCTGATGGTTCAGTCTCAGGCAGGGCCAATGTCGCTATTAAGGGACATCATACTTCCTCTGGGGCCCCAAAATGTACACAGGTAGTGCCGTCGGGGTAAAAGTGTATGTGGGCTCCCAGTGCTTGCAAAACATCAGTCTCTAAAAGAGGTTCTAGCAGGTTACCTTTAACTAACAATTTGGAACAACCGTACTGTCTTTTATCTTTAGTTTAACTGGTGAAGATTCCGGCATATGGAATCCATAAGGGGCGGCTTCCACGAACCCAAACTGTTGAACAGCCGAAGGACCTGGGGTGACGTCACCGTCATGTGATCAGTGCAGGGGGCGTGGCTCAGCACTGGATTTGATCCCGTGCTGAGTCACGCCCCCTGCACTGATCACATGACGGTGACGTCATCCCAGGTCCTTCGGCTGTTTAACAGTTCAGGTATGTGGAAGCCGCCCCTTATGGATTCCATATGCCGGGATAGTCCGCGGTAGTGGAATCCATAACGGGATGCGTTTTTTTAAAGTTCGCTCATCTATACTCTCCATCTCTCAGTTTCAACCTCACAAGCTACTTCTATCCATATGTCAACCACTTCTTCACATCCATGATCCTTTATCCAACCAGAATGTGTTTTTCTGAATCTTTCCGAGCCTAGCTTACTCGGAGCTTCCTCCCTAAATCAGGATGCCACTGTACTAGTACACCTAGGGTTTCCATACTTCATCCCAGCCTTTTCTAACACTTTGTCCACATTCTTCAGACCCTCTTTAACCCCTCTTTGCTTCACCAAAGTTTTGGCTGTCTTATAACCTTCGGGTATACTAAAATTATTCCCCATTGCTCTTCAACTGTACCAGAACAACTACTTACTGAGTTACAGAGCTTCCTCACTATATCAACAGGTGTACTCTGTTACTGAGCCTCAGTTTCCTCAGAGCTTCCTCACTATATCACCTAGTGTACCCTGTTACTGAGCCTCAGTTTCCTCAGAGCTTCCTCACTATATCACCTAGTGTACCCTGTTACTGAGCCTCAGTTTCCTCAGAGCTTCCTCACTATATCACCTAGTGTACTCTGTTACTGAGCCTCAGTTTCCTCAGGGCTTCCTCACTATATCACCTAGTGTACTCTGTTACTGAGCCTCAGTTTTCTCAGAGCTTCCTCACTATATCACCTAGTGTACTCTGTTACTGAGCCTCAGTTTCCTCAGAGCTTCCCCACTATATCACCTAGTGTACTCTGTTACTGAGCCTCAGTTTCCTCAGAGATTCCTCACTATGTCACCTAGTGTACGCTGTTACTGAGCCTCAGTTTCCTCAGAGCTTCCTCACTATATCCCCTAGTGTACTCTGTTACTGAG
This sequence comes from Bufotes viridis, assembly GCA_033119425.1. Taxonomy (NCBI): domain Eukaryota; kingdom Metazoa; phylum Chordata; class Amphibia; order Anura; family Bufonidae; genus Bufotes; species Bufotes viridis. Next base: position 1,926,189 of record CM065589.1, on the reverse strand, counting down.
CCTCAGTTTCCTCAGATCTTCCCCACTATATCCCCTAGTGTACTCTGTTACTGAACATCAGTTTCCTCAGAGCTTCCTCACTATATCACCTAGTGTACTCTGTTACTGAGCCTCAGTTTCCTCAGATCTTCCTCACTATATCACCTAGGGTACTCTGTTACTGAGCCTCAGTTTCCTCAGAGCTTCCTCACTATATCACCTAGTGTACTCTGTTACTGAACATCAGTTTCCTCAGAGCTTCCTCACTATATAACCTAGTGTACTCTGTTACTGAGCCTCAGTTTCCTCAGAGCTTCCTCACTATATCCCCTAGTGTACTCTGTTACTGAGCCTCAGTTTCCTCAGGGCTTGCTGACTATATCACCAAGTGTACTTTGTTACTGATCCTCAGTTTCCTCAGAGCTTCCTCACTATATCACCTCGTGTACGCTGTTACTGAGCCTCAGTTTCCTCAGAGATTCCTCACTATATCACCTAGTGTACTGTGTTACTGGGCCTCAGTTTCCTCAGAACTTCCTAACTATATCCTCTAGTGTACTCTGTTACTGAGCCTCAGTTTCCTCAGAGCTTCCTCACTATATCACCTAATGTACACTGTTACTGAGCCTCAGTTTCCTCAGAGCTTCCTCACTATATCACCTAGTGTACTCTGTTACTAAGCCTCAGTTTCCTCAGAGCTTCCTCACTATATCACCTAGTGTACGCTGTTATTGCGCCTCAGTTTCCTCAAAACTTCCTCACTATATCCCCTAGGGTACTGTGTTACTGGGCCTCAGTTTCCTCAGAGCTTCCTAACTATATCCCTAGTGTACTCTGTTACTGAGTCGCAGTTTCCTCAGAGCTTCCTCACTATATCAACTAGTGTACTCTGTTACTAAGCCTCAGTTTCCTCAGAGCTTCCTCACTATATCACCTAGTGTACGCTGTTATTGCGCCTCAGTTTCCTCAAAACTTCCTCACTATATCCCCTAGGGTACTCTTTTACTGAGCCTCCGTTTCCTCAGAGCTTCCCCACTATATCACCTAGTGTACTCTGTTACTGAACATCAGTTTCCTCAGAGCTTCCCCACTATATAACCTAGTGTACTCTGTTACTGAGCCTCAGTTTCCTCAGAGCTTCCTCACTACATCACCTAGTGTACCCTGTTACTGAGCCTCAGTTTCCTCAGAGCTTCCTCACTATATCACCTAATGTACACTGTTACTGAGCCTCAGTTTCCTCAGAGCTTCCCCACTATATCACCTAGTGTACTCTGTTACTGAACATCAGTTTCCTCAGAGCTTCCCCACTATATCACCTAGTGTACTCTGTTACTAAGCCTCAGTTGCCTCAGAGATTTCTCACTATGTCACCTAGTGTACTCTGTTACTGAACATCAGTTTCCTCAGAGCTTCCCCACTATATCACCTAGTGTACTCTGTTATTGAACATCAGTTTCCTCAGAGCTTCCCCACTATATAACCTAGTGTACTCTGTTACTGAGCCTCAGTTTCCTCAGAGCTTCCTCACTACATCACCTAGTGTACCCTGTTACTGAGCCTCAGTTTCCTCAGAGCTTCCTCACTATATCACCTAATGTACACTGTTACTGAGCCTCAGTTTCCTCAGAGCTTCCCCACTATATAACCTAGTGTACTCTGTTACTGAGCCTCAGTTTCCTCAGAGCTTCCCCACTGTATCACCTAGTGTACTCTGTTACTGAGCCTCAGTTTCCTCAGGGCTTCCTCACTATATCACCTAGTGTACTCTGTTACTGAGCCTCAGTTTCCTCAGGGCTTCCTCACTATATCACCTAGTGTACTCTGTACTGAGCCTCAGTTTTCTCAGAGCTTCCTCACTATATCACCTAGTGTACTCTGTTACTGAGCCTCAGTTTCCTCAGAGCTTCCTCACTATATCACCTAGTGTACTCTGTTACTGAGCCTCAGTTTCCTCAGAGATTCCTCACTATGTCACCTAGTGTACTCTGTTACTGAGCCTCAGTTTCCTCAGAGCTTCCTCACTATATCACCTAGTGTACTCTGTTACTGAGCCTCAGTTTCCTCAGATCTTCCCCACTATATCCCCTAGTGTACTCTGTTACTGAACATCAGTTTCCTCAGAGCTTCCTCACTATATCACCTAGTGTACTCTGTTACTGAGCCTCAGTTTCCTCAGATCTTCCTCACTATATCACCTAGGGTACTCTGTTACTGAGCCTCAGTTTCCTCAGAGCTTCCTCACTATATCACCTAGTGTACTCTGTTACTGAACATCAGTTTCCTCAGAGCTTCCCCACTATATAACCTAGTGTACTCTGTTACTGAGCCTCAGTTTCCTCAGAGCTTCCTCACTATATCCCCTAGTGTACTCTGTTACTGAGCCTCAGTTTCCTCAGGGCTTGCTGACTATATCACCAAGTGTACTTTGTTACTGATCCTCAGTTTCCTCAGAGCTTCCTCACTATATCACCTCGTGTACGCTGTTACTGAGCCTCAGTTTCCTCAGAGATTCCTCACTATATCACCTAGTGTACTGTGTTACTGGGCCTCAGTTTCCTCAGAACTTCCTAACTATATCCTCTAGTGTACTCTGTTACTGAGCCTCAGTTTCCTCAGAGCTTCCTCACTATATCACCTAATGTACACTGTTACTGAGCCTCAGTTTCCTCAGAGCTTCCCCACTATATCAACTAGTGTACTCTGTTACTAAGCCTCAGTTTCCTCAGAGCTTCCTCACTATATCACCTAGTGTACGCTGTTATTGCGCCTCAGTTTCCTCAAAACTTCCTCACTATATCCCCTAGGGTACTGTGTTACTGGGCCTCAGTTTCCTCAGAGCTTCCTAACTATATCCCCTAGTGTACTCTGTTACTGAGTCGCAGTTTCCTCAGAGCTTCCTCACTATATCAACTAGTGTACTCTGTTACTAAGCCTCAGTTTCCTCAGAGCTTCCTCACTATATCACCTAGTGTACTCTGTTATTGCGCCTCAGTTTCCTCAAAACTTCCTCACTATATCCCCTAGGGTACTCTTTTACTGAGCCTCCGTTTCCTCAGAGCTTCCCCACTATATCACCTAGTGTACTCTGTTACTGAACATCAGTTTCCTCAGAGCTTCCCCACTATATAACCTAGTGTTCTCTGTTACTGAGCCTCAGTTTCCTCAGAGCTTCCTCACTACATCACCTAGTGTACCCTGTTACTGAGCCTCAGTTTCCTCAGAGCTTCCTCACTATATCACCTAATGTACACTGTTACTGAGCCTCAGTTTCCTCAGAGCTTCCTCACTATATCAACTAGTGTACTCTGTTACTAAGCCTCAGTTTCCTCAGAGCTTCCCCACTATATCACCTAGTGTACTCTGTTACTAAGCCTCAGTTGCCTCAGAGATTTCTCACTATGTCACCTAGTGTACTCTGTTACTGAACATCAGTTTCCTCAGAGCTTCCCCACTATATCACCTAGTGTACTCTGTTACTGAACATCAGTTTCCTCAGAGCTTCCCCACTATATAACCTAGTGTACTCTGTTACTGAGCCTCAGTTTCCTCAGAGCTTCCCCACTATATAACCTAGTGTACCCTGTTACTGAGCCTCAGTTTCCTCAGAGCTTCCTCACTATATCACCTAATGTACACTGTTACTGAGCCTCAGTTTCCTCAGAGCTTCCCCACTATATCACCTAGTGTACTCTGTTACTGAACATCAGTTTCCTCAGAGCTTCCCCACTATATAACCTAGTGTACTCTGTTACTGAGCCTCAGTTTCCTCAGAGCTTCCTCACTATATCACCTAGTGTACGCTGTTATTGCGCCTCAGTTTCCTCAAAACTTCCTCACTATATCCCCTAGGGTACTCTTTTACTGAGCCTCCGTTTCCTCAGAGCTTCCCCACTATATCACCTAGTGTACTCTGTTACTGAACATCAGTTTCCTCAGAGCTTCCCCACTATATAACCTAGTGTACTCTGTTACTGAGCCTCAGTTTCCTCAGAGCTTCCTCACTACATCACCTAGTGTACCCTGTTACTGAGCCTCAGTTTCCTCAGAGCTTCCTCACTATATCACCTAATGTACACTGTTACTGAGCCTCAGTTTCCTCAGAGCTTCCCCACTATATCACCTAGTGTACTCTGTTACTGAACATCAGTTTCCTCAGAACTTCCCCACTATATAACCTAGTGTACTCTGTTACTGAGCCTCAGTTTCCTCAGAGCTTCCTCACTACATCACCTAGTGTACCCTGTTACTGAGCCTCAGTTTCCTCAGAGCTTCCTCACTACATCACCTAGTGTACCCTGTTACTGAGCCTCAGTTTCCTCAGAGCTTCCTCACTACATCACCTAGTGTACCCTGTTACTGAGCCTCAGTTTCCTCAGAGCTTCCCCAATATATCATCTAGTGTACGCTGTTACTGAGCCTCAGTTTCCTCAAAGCTTCCTCACTATATCACCTCGTGTACGCTGTTACTGAGCCTCAGTTTCCTCAGAGATTCCTCAATATATCACCTAGTGTACTCTGTTACTGGTCCTCAGTTTCCTCAGAGCTTCCTTACTATATGCCCTAGTGTACTCTGTTACTGAGCCTCAGTTTCCTCAGAGCTTCCTCACTATTCACCTAGTGTACTCTGTTACTGAGCCTTAGTTTCCCCAGAGCTTTCCCACTATATCACCTAGTGTACTCTGTTACTTAGCCTCAGTTGTCTCAGAGATTCCTCACTATATCAACTAGTGTACTCTGTTACTGAACCTCAGTTTCCTCAGAGCTTCCTCACTATATCACCTAGTGTACTCTGTTACTGAGCCTGTTTCCTCAGAGCTTCCCCACTACATCCCCTAGTGTACTGTTACTGAGCCTCAGTTTCCTCAGAGCTTCCTCACTATATCACCTAGTGTACTCTGTTACTGAGCCTCAGTTTCCACAGGGCTTCCTCACTATATAACCTAGTGTACTGTTACTGAGCCTCAGTTTCCTCAGAGCTTCCTCACTATATCACCTAGTGTACTCTGCTACTGAGCCTCAGTTTCCTCAGAGCTTCTTCACTATATCACCTAGTGTACTCTGTTACTGAGCCTCAGTTTCCTCAGAGCTTCCTCACTATATCACTTAGTGTACTCTGTTACTGAGCCTCAGTTTCCTCGGAGTTTCCCCACTATATCCCCTAGTGTACTCTGTTACTGAGCCTCAGTTTCCTCAGAGCTTCTTCACTATATCACCTAGTGTACTCTGTTACTGAGCCTCAGTTTCCTCAGAGCTTCCCCACTATATCACCTAGTGTACTCTGTTACTGAGCCTCAGTTTCCTCAGAGCTTCCTCACTATATCACCTAGTGTACTCTGTTACTGAGCCTCAGTTTCCTCAGAGCTTCCCCACTATATCACCGAGTGTACTCTGTCAGTAAGCCTCAGTTTCCTCAGAGCTTCCTCACTATATCCCCTAGGGTACTCTGTTACTGAGCCTCAGTTTCCTCAGAGCTTCCCCACTATATCACCTAGTGTACTCTGTTACTGAGCCTCAGTTTCCTCAGAGATTCCTCACTATGTCACCTAGTGTACGCTGTTAGTGAGCCTCAGTTTCCTCAGAGCTTCCTCACTATATCACCTCGTGTACGCTGTTACTGAGCCTCAGTTTCCTCAGAGATTCCTCACTATATCACCTAGTGTACTGTGTTACTGGGCCTCAGTTTCCTCAGAGCTTCCTAACTATATCCCCTAGTGTACCCTGTTAATTAAACCTCAGTTTCCTCAGAGCTTCCCCACTATATCACCTAGTATACTCTGTTACTGAGCCTCAGTTTCCTCAGAGCTTCCTTACTATATCACCTAGTGTACTCTGTTACTGAGCCTCAGTTTCCTCAGAGCTTCCTCACTATATCACCTAGTGTACCCTGTTACTAAACCTCAGTTTCCTCAGAGCTTCCCCACTATATCACCTAGTGTACTCTGTTACTGAGCCTCAGTTTCCTCAGAGCTTCCTCACTATATCCCCTAGGGTACTCTTTGACTGAGCCTCAATTTCCTCAGAGCTTTCCCACTATATCACCTAGTGTACCCTGTTACTAAGCCTCAGTTTCCTCAGAGCTTCCCCACTATATCACCTAGTGTACTCTGTTACTGAGCCTCAGTTTCCTCAGAGCTTCCTCACTATATCACCTAGTGTACTCTGTCAGTGAGCCTCAGTTTCCTCAGAGCTTCCCCACTATATCACCTAGTGTACTCTGTTACTGAGCCTCAGTTTCCTCAGAGCTTCCTCACTATATCACCTAGTGTACTCTGTTACTGAGCCTCAGTTTCCTCAGAGCTTCCTCACTATATCACCTAGTGTACTCTGTCAGAGAGCCTCAGTTTCCTCAGAGCTTCCTCACTATATCACCTAGTGTACTCTGTTACTGAGCCTCAGTTTCCTCAGAGCTTCCTCACTATATCACCTAGTGTACCCTGTTACTAAGCCTCAGTTTCCTCAGAGCTTCCCCACTATATCACCTAGTGTACTCTGTTACTGAGCCTCAGTTTCCTCAGAGCTTCCTCACTATATCACCTAGTGTATGCTGTTGCTGAGCCTCAGTTTCCTCAGAGCTTCCCCACTATATCACCTAGTGTACTCTATTACTGGGCCTCATGTTCCTCAGAGCTTCCTAACTATATGCCCTAGTGTACTCTGTTACTCAGCCTCAGTTTCCTCAGAGTTTCCTCACTATTCACCTAGTGTACTCTGTTACTGAGCCTTAGTTTCCCCAGAGCTTTCCCACTATATCCCCTAGTGTACTCTGTTACTGAGCCTCAGTTTCCTCAGAGAATCCTCAATATATCACCTAGTGTACTCTGTTACTGAGCCTCAGTTTCCTCAGAGCTTCCTCACTATATCACCTCGTGTACGCTGTTACTGAGCCTCAGTTTCCTCAGAGAATCCTCACTATATCACCTAGTGTACTCTGTTACTCAGCCTCAGTTTCCTCAGAGCTTCCTCAGTATTCACTTAGTGTACTCTATTACTGAGCCTTAGTTTCCTCAGAGCTTCCCCACTATATCACCTAGTGTACTCTGTTACTGAGCCTCAGTTTCCTCAGAGCTTCCTCACTATATCACCTAGTGTACTCTGTTACTGAGCCTCAGTTTCCTCAGAGCTTCCTCACTATATCACCTAGTGTACTCTGTTACTGACCCTCAGTTTCCTCAGAGCTTCCTCACTATATCACCTAGTGTACTCTGTTACTGAGCCTCAGTTTCCTGAGAGCTTCCTCACTATATCACCTAGTGTACCCTGTTACTGAGCCTCATTCTCCTCAGAGCTTCCTCACTATATCGCCTAGTGTACTCTGTTACTGAGCCTCAGTTTCCTCAGAGATTCCCCCACTATATCACCTAGTATACTGTCAGTGAGCCTCAGTTTTCTCAGAGCTTCCTCACTATATCACCTAGTGTACTCTGTTACTGAGCCTCAGTTTCCTCAGAGCTTCCCCACTATGTCACCTAGTGTACTCTGTTACTGAGCCTCAGTTTCCTCAGAGCTTCCTCACTATATCACCTAGTGTACCCTGTTACTGAGCCTCAATTACCTCAGAGCTTCCCCACTATATCACCTAGTGTACTCTGTTACTGAGCCTCAGTTTCCTCAGACCTTTCTCACTATATCACCTAGTGTACTCTGTTACTGAGCTGCAGTTTCCTCAGAGCTTCCTCACTATATCACCTAGTGTACTCTGTTACTGAGCCTCAGTTTCCTCAGAGCTTCCTCACTATATCACCTAGTGTACTCTGTTACTGAGCCTCAGTTTCCTCAGAGCTTCCTCACGATATCACCTAGTGTACTCTGTTACTGAGCCTCAGTTTCCTTAGAGCTTCCTCACTATATCACCTAGTGTACTCTGTTACTGAGCCTCAGTTTCCTCAGAGATTCCTCACTATGTCACCTAGTGTATGCTGTTACTGAGCCTCAGTTTCCCCAGAACTTTCCCACTATATCACCTAGTGTATAGTGTTGAGCGAACAGTTCGAGCATAGTTCGGGTTCGTACCGAATTTTGGGGTGTTCGGGACCCGGACCCGGACATTTTCAAAAAAGTTCGGGTTCGGGTCTGTTGTTCGGCGATTTCTTCCCGCTTCTGAAGGGCTGCGCAGCAGCCAATCAGCTAGCGTTTTACTTCTTGCCCTAAGAAGCCATCACAGCCATGCCTACTAATGGCATGGCTGTGATTGGCCAAGTGCAGCATGTGACCCAGCCTCTATTTAAGCTGGAGTCACGTAGATCCGCACGTCACACTGCTCCGATTAGTGTAGGGATAGGATGCAGCTGCTGTGAGGGCGAGATTAGGCAGGGAAAGGACAGCAAAAGCACCTAATGGAGTGATCAATCTACAGCTGTGAATCAGTCAACTTCTGCTAGTTAATTGCTCACTGGTTTTTAGGCTGCACAGAGCGTTTTTCTGTCACTTATTTTCTGGGGTGATCGGCGGCCATTTTGTGTCTTGTGGTTCACCAGCACAAGCTTCCACCAAGTCCATCAATCCATCAATACTAGTTGTTTTTTTTTTTTGCTATATCCTACATCAGGGGGTTGGCTGTGCTTATTGTCACCCCTAGAAACTCAGGATAGAAATTTCTATATTACACCTAGTACACTAGGTGATTTAGTGAGGAAGCTCTGAGGAAACTGAGGCTCAGTAACAGAGTACACTAGGTGATATAGTGAGGAAGCTCTGAGGGAACTGAGGCTCAGAAACAGAGTACACTTGGTGATATAGTGAGGAAGCTCTGAGGAAACTGAGGCTCAGTAACAGAGTGCACTAGGTGATATAGTGAGGAAGCTCTAGGGAAACTGACGTCTGTGAATTTTGTCACCTTCTATAGATGTTCTGGTACAGTTGAAGAGCAATGGGGAATAATTTTAGTATACCTGAAGGTTATAAGACAGCTAAAACATTGGTGAAGCAAAGAGGGGTTAAAGAGGGTCTGAAGAATGTGGACAAAGTGTTAGAGAAGGCAGGGATGAAGTATGGAAACCCTAGGAGTACTAGTACAGTGGCATCCTGATTTAGGGAGGAAGCTCCGAGGAAGCTAGGCTCGGAAAGATTCAGAAAAACACATTCTGGTTGGATAAAGGATCATGGATGTGAAGAAGTGGTTGACATATGGATAAAAGTAGCTTGTGAGGTTGAAACTGAGAGATGGAGAGGAGAGGTTGTAGAAGGTAGATTGTTGTGTACTCAGAAACAGAAAGGCAGTACCATTCCTGGTTGACACGGGGGCAGCTAAAACAGTAGTAGACCAGAGTTTCTTACAGTCTCATCAGTTAACCCCTTGTTATGTACCGGCTGCGGGATTTATGGTAGAAACCGTTTTTGTCCGTGAATCTTCACCAGTTAAACTAAAGATATAAGAAAATACGGTTGTTCCAAATTGTTAGTTAAAGGTAACCGGCTAGAACCTCTTTTAGGGACTGATGTTTTGAAAGCACTGGGAGCCCACATACACTTTTACCCCAATGGCACTACCCGTGTAGATTTTGGGGCCCCAGAGGAAGTATGATGTCCCTTAATAGCGACATTGGCCCTGCCTGAGACTGAACCATCAGAATTAACCCTTGTAGACCAGGCTGTTCTTGAGGTGGTACCGAAGGATTTATGGGCACCATCAAAAACAGACACAGGGAAACTTCCCGGTCACTGTGTATCTTAAGCCAGGATGTCAGCCCCCTCGAGTGAAGCAGTAAGTACCCCTCAGTCATGCCCAGGAGATAGCAGTGGCCAGTCAAATTGATGCTTTTCTCCAGGCCGGTGTATTGATAAAAACAGTATCTCCCGCTAATACCCCACTGTTCCCAATAAAGAAGAAACCAGTTAAGGGACAGCCTGTCAGTTACAGGATGGTTCATGATCTTAGAGAAGTTAACAAGGTGACAAACCCAATGGTGCTAAACCCACATACCTTACTGTCACAGGTTCCATCCACTGCTGTGTGTTTCACAGTGATAGATCTGGCAAATGCCTTCTTTAGTGTCCCGCTGCATCCTGACTGCCAGTATCTGTTTGCCTTTACATTTGAGGGTAACCAGTATACTTGGACTGTCCTGCCTCAGGGAGCTCAGAACTCCCGACCATGTATACACCGGCTCTGCAATCTGTCCTGACAGACTGTTCCCCGCCCGGTTCATTGGGCCTGTTACAATATGTGGATGATTTGCTCCTGTGTGCTGAAGACAATGAGACTTCCTGTGGGGCAACTATATTTCTTTTACTTTTCCTACATCAGAACGAGTGTAAATCCTCAAAGCAGAAGCTGCAGTTTTGTAAGAACAAGGTAGTATTTCTAGGACACTGCCTCTCCCATGGAGCTCGCCACCTAACCCCAGAAAGAAAGGAAGCTGCTGAAAGCATATAAGTGCCCGAAGAAGCACAAAGCCTAAGGCTTAGTGCACACGACCATATGGTTTTTCTGTCCATTTTTTACGGATCCGTTGTTCCGTATTTGTTATCCGTTGTGTTTCCGTTCCGTTTTTCCATATGGCATATACAGTATACAGTAATTACATAGAACAAATTGGGATGGGCTTAAAATTTTCAATAGATGGTTCCGCAAAAACAGAACGGATACGGAAGACATACAGATGCGTTTCCGTATGCGTTCCGTTTTTTTTGCGGACCCATTGACTTGAATGGAGCCACGGACCGTGATTTGCGGGCAATAATAGGACATGTTCTATCTTTCCACGGAACGGAAAAACGGACACACGGAAACGGAATGCATACGGAAACACTTCCGTTTTTTTGCGGACCCATTGAAATGAATGGGTCCGTATACGGACCGTATACGGAACTCATAAAACCGGCCCGTACACCCACAAAAAAAATGGTCGTGTGCATGAGGTCTAAGGGTGTTTTTGGGGCTGGTGTCATACGGTCACCCCTGGTATAGACATGCCTCCATGTTAATGCAGCCTCTGTATGATTGTCTGTCATCTGACCCATTTCACTCGACAGAAGAGGCAGTGAATAATTCCCATACATTGAAGCTGTGCATAACCTCGGACCCCGGCCCTGGGTATTCCAAACTATGACGAGGAATTTAACCTGCTCTGTTCAAAAATCATCACGGCTGTACCGACTCAACAACATGGTGACCACCAGCGGCCAGTGTTATACTTTTCATCCTGATTAGATCCTGTCGTCAGAGGCGCCCCCTCCTGTGTCAGGGCAGTAGTGGCAGTGCAGGCAATGATAGAAAAAGCCTCTGAAATTGTGTTAGACTACCCAGTGATTGTACAAACAGCCCTGTTATACAGGGCATATTAACACAGGTTCAACCTCAGCACATTTCTATGGCCAGGCAACTCAGACTCCAGTGTGCACTCCTCATGCCGCTAACATTTCTTTCACAAGGTGTACGACTTTGTTACCAATCACAGATTCAAAAATGGGGGAAGGGGGCATAGAAGGTACAGGCAGCCTCCGAAATGACATGACTGGACATGACCCCCATGGCTATGTACAATAAATGCAACAAGAATCGTCAGGATTTAATCACGTCCATGAAAACCCGCTTGATGATCCTGATTTTGAGTATTTTATAGATGACGGCCAGTTCCACACTGGATATGGAGTGGTCACACAGCATGTGGTAGGGATAGCCGAACCACTGCCACCTCACATGTCAGCGCAAGAGGCGGAGCTGAAGGCACTCACTGAGGCGTGGAAATTGGCCGAGGGAAAGAAGGTGAACATCTACACGGACTCAAGGTATACTTTTGGTATTGCACATGACTATGGACCCATATGGCAGACTAGAGACTTTCTAACATCAGCAGGCCAGCCAATTAAAGATAAAGACTCTGTACTTGGACTTATGAACTCTCTGTTACTACCAGAGTCGGTTGCTATTATTAAAGAGGACCTTTCACTGGTCCAAAGTTTGTTAGTCAAAGGTATGTACATGCAGAGCGGCACCCAGGGATGTCCCTGCACTTACTTGTATCCCTGGGTGCCGCTCTGTTCGCCCGATGTAGCCCCCCGATACCGGCGCACACGCTGTTGTTTTGTCTTGGGCGGAGACATCCTCTTTTGCCCTGGTCGTCTCCTTCTCCTAGGCTGGAGCGCTGGCCAATCGCAGCGCTCAGCTCATATCCTGCATCCTCCCATGCCCCTCAGCAGTCCATTCACCATACTTTCTGCAGAAGATCAATCTGTCCCTGATGTTTTTTTTGGAGAGAAGTGGCTTCTTTGCTGCCCTTATTGACACCAGGCCATCTTCCAAAAGTCTTCGCCTCACTGTGCGTGCAGATGCGCTCACACCTGCCTGCTGCCATTCCTGAGCAAGCTCTGCACTGGTGGCACTCCGATCCCGCAGCTGAATCCTCCTTAGGAGACGATTCTGGCACTTGCTGGACTTTCTTGGACGCCCTGAAGCCTTCTTAACTAGAATTGAACCTCTTTCCTTGAAGTTCTTGATGATCCTATGAATTGTTGATTGAGGTGCAATCTTAGTAGCCACAATATCCTTGCCTGTGAAGCCATTTTTATGCAACGCAATGATGGCTGCGCGCATTTCTTTGCAGGTCACCATGGTTAACAATGGAAGAACAATGATTTCAAGCATCACCCTCCTTTTAACATCTCAAGTCTGCCATTTTAACCCAATCAGCCTGACATAATGATCTCCAGCCTTGTGCTCGTCAACATTCTCACCTGAGTTAACAAGACGATTACTGAAATGATCTCAGCAGGTCCTTTAATGACAGCAATGAAATGCAGTGGAAAGGTTTTTTTGGGATTAAGTTAATTTTCATGGCAAAGAAGGACTATGCAATTCATCTGATCGCTCTCCATAACATTCTGGAGGATATGCAAATTGCTATTATAAAAACTTAAGCAGCAACTTTTCCAATCTCCAATATTTGTGTCATTCTCAAAACTTTTGGCCACGACTGTACATTTCAAAGAATGCTCGAACAAGAGGACCTACCAGAGGAAAAAGAACTTTGGGAAAAACAAGGGGCCAAACCTGTTGAACATGGAATTTAAAGAAACAAGGGCAAAAATTGTCTACCGCGCCCTCTATACCCAGCTGTGGCTCAGGAGGCCCAGGGGCCCACTAGTATGTGTGGTTAATGCAGGGTGGATTGCTCCAGGATTTTCTACAGTAGCCGCTCGGTTTGTACGAGGATGTATGGTCTGTGCATTGAACAATCCCGGTCAAGTGGTGAAGACTCCAAGTAAGCACACCCCCCGGCCACTTTACTAGTGTTGATCGACAACAAAATGCTCTTGTGCTCTACAGACCCCCCGAGCATAATGGAAGTCAATGGGAGAACCAGAACATTAAACCAGGCACCCCCTGCTCTGAAGAGGGGATGGTGTCTGGTTCACAGAAACTGATGGAAACACCAGCGAAATGGTTCAGAAACAGCATGAGGAGGATTCTGGATGCATCTTGGATAGAGATGAGCGAACATTTAAAAAAAGTCCGTTGTTCGGGTGGTGGTTAATTGCGCATCCCGTTATGGATTCCACAATAGCGCATATGGAATCCATAAGGGGCGGCTGCCACCAACCTGAACTGTAGAACAGCTGAAGGACCTGGCGTGACGTCACTGTCATGTGATCAGTGCAGGGGGCGGGGCTCAGCTGTGGAGAGGAGAAGAGGTGGTGAAGGACCTTTGGTGATGTCACTATCATGTGATCAGTAAAACATGCAATGAGGGGGCACACTAGAGTATCCAACAGGAGTGCAAAAGTGGTCAAAAGAACTGAAGTATATCAAAAAATTGTCCCAAAGGGGACATAGTGACCACTATAAAAACGCACATCCACCAAATAATATGTAAAACGCAATAATTTTATTGTACAAAAACAGGACAAATACACAAACACACTTTAAAAATTGTATACAATACACCCATTGTGTCGGGATATGATAAAACCGACACACATACTGAGTCCACACCAAGCCCTAAATAGAGGCTAAAAGGTACATAACAGCCAGCTCACTGGCACACAGCATGCACAAAGGTATATATTATAATGTGTATTCAAACCAACATGGCAAGCATTTAAAGGAACACTCCACAAATGAACCTCATACCATCAAATAACCTGTGTGCACTGGCGTGTGGACCAAGTATAAAGAAAACTCCCCACGCGTATCGCCGGCTCCCTCCGGCTGTCGGTCGGAGGGAGCCGGCGATACGCGTGGGAGTTTTCTCTTATACTTGGTCCACCAGTGCACACAGGTTATTTGATGGTATGAGGTTCATTTGTGGAGTGTTCCTTTAAATGCTTGCCATGTTGGTTTGAATACACATTATAATATATACCTTTTGTGCATGTTGTGTGCCAGTGAGCTGGCTGTTATGTACCTTTTAGCCTCTATTTAGGGCTTGGTGTGGACCCAGTATGTGTGTCGGTTTTATCATATCCCGACACAATGGGTGTATTGTATACAATTTTTAAAGTGTGTTTGTGTATTTGTCCTGTTTTTGTACAATAAAATTATTGCGTTTTACATATTATTTGGTGGATGTGCGTTTTTATAGTGGTCACTATGTCCCCTTTGGGACAATTTTTTGATATACTTCAGTTCTTTTGACCACTTTTGCACTCCTGTTGGATACTCTAGTGTGCCCCCTCATTGCATGTTTTACTGATCACATGATAGTGACATCACCAAAGGTCCTTCACCACCTCTTCTCCTCTCCACAGCTGAGCCCCGCCCCCTGCACTGATCACATGACAGTGACGTCACCCCAGATCCACCACCTCCTCTCCCCACTGCTGAGCCCCGCCCTTGCACTGATCACATGACAGTGATATCACCCCAGGTCCTTCACCACCTATTCTCCTCTCCACTGCTGAGCCCCGCCCCCTGTACTGATCACATGACAGTGACATCACCCCAGGTCCGTCACCACCTCATCTCCCCACTGCTGAGCCCCGCCCCCTGCACTGATCACATGATGCTGACGTCACCCCAGCTCTTTCACCACCTCCTCTCCACTGCTGAGCCCCACCCCCTGCACTGATCACATGACGGTGACGTCACCCCAGGTCCTTCAGCTCTGGCAGTGCAGCAGACACTGGGCAGGTCCTGGTCGGTAGTCAGGGCTCTTGTTCTCTCTGGTATCAGCCATTCCTCCAGCCTGCAGGTAAGATGAGCTGTGAGGAGACAGTGTGGTGGAGAGCTCAGACATGTCACCTCTGGAGATTCTCCTCCATTACACACTTAGATACACACAGCTCAGAGTCTCCTGCCTCCACACACTGCACTGCCAGGAGATTAGATACACACTGAGCTCAGAGTCTCCTGCCTCCACACACTGCACTGCCAGGAGCTTAGATACACACAGAGCTCAGTCTCCTGCCTCCACACACTGCACTGCCAGGAGCTTAGATACACACGGAGCTCAGAGTCTCCTGCCTCCACACACTGCACTGCCAGGAGCTTAGATACACACAGAGCTCAGTCTCCTGCCTCCACACACTGCACTGCCAGAAGCTTAGATACACACAGAGCTCAGGGTTTTTCTCATCAGTGCAGCTTTATGAGGGTCTGAGTTTTGCAGGATGAGTTGTACTTTTTCTGATTATCGGGGACATGGGGCTCACTGATTAACCTTTATTCCTTTTTTTTTTTTTTGGAGACTTCATGAAGAAAACCAGCAATACGAGCCTTCTCCTGAAAGAGCCACCGAGGATGGACGGGAAGGAGATCAGCAGAAGAATATTAGACCTCACCTTGGAGATCATCTCCCTGCTGAGCGGAGAGGTAAACTTCTCTAGATTTCTCTCCTCTGTATTGTATTCTGTAACAAGTCAGACATCGGGAAGGAGAATCCATCATAGGAAGTGATAGGAAGAGTCCAGGGTCCTGGAGAACGGCCCCCAGACCTTCCAAGTGACGGAGAACCTGAAGATCAGCCCCCAGTATGGTGAGTGATGTGTCATGTGACCAGTGACCTCTAGTCATGCAGGAGCCATGAGGAGGTAAGTAGGCACGTTGTACCAGGAGGAGAGGCCGGAGGAGAGCACATGGCCCCTGAAGGGTTTATTCCCTAAGTGTCTCTCTCCATCCACAGGAGTACACAATAGTGAAGAAGACATCGGGGGACTGTGTGACTCCCATCATCCATCTCCAGGAGTCAGGAGGGCGGAGCAGGACCCCTCCCCATCACAGAGCCTCCCCTCACCCCCTGATACATGAGCAGAAGATCCTAGAGCTCACCCACAAGATGATGGAGCTGCTGACTGGAGAGGTGACACTGCTGGGAATGCTGGGAAATTCTCCAGTAACAGCACTGGAGGGTCTGGGTGATGACGGTGTCATTGTGTTGTCAGGTTCCTATAAGGTGTCAGGACGTCACTGTCTATTTCTCCATGGAGGAGTGGGAGTATATAGAAGGCCACAAGGATCTGTACAAGGAGGCCATGATGGAGGAGCACCAGCCTCTTATATCACAGGGTAAGAGCCGTCATGTGCAGTGTATACACGTGTGTGCAGTGACATGTAATGGAGGAGCACCAGCCTCTTATATCACAGGGTAAGAGCCGTCATGTGCAGTGTATACACGTGTGTGCAGTGACATGTAATGGAGGAGCACCAGCCTCTTATATCACAGGGTAAGAGCCGTCATGTGCAGTGTGTACACGTGTGTGCAGTGACATGTAATGGAGGAGCACCAGCCTCTTATATCACAGGGTAAGAGCCGTCATGTGCAGTGTATACACGTGTGTGCAGTGACATGTAATGGAGGAGCACCAGCCTCTTATATCACAGGGTAAGAGCCGTCATGTGCAGTGTGTACACGTGTGTGCAGTGACATGTAATGGAGGAACACCAGCCTCTTATATCACAGGGTAAGAGCCGTCATGTGCAGTGTATACACGTGTGTGCAGTGACATGTAATGGAGGAGCACCAGCCTCTTATATCACAGGGTAAGAGCCGTCATGTGCAGTGTATACACGTGTGTGCAGTGACATGTAATGGAGGAGCACCAGCCTCTTATATCACAGGGTAAGAGCCGTCATGTGCAGTGTATACACGTGTGTGCAGTGACATGTAATGGAGGAGCACCAGCCTCTTATATCACAGGGTAAGAGCCGTCATGTGCAGTGTATACACGTGTGTGCAGTGACATGTAATGGAGGAGCACCAGCCTCTTATATCACAGGGTAAGAGCCGTCATGTGCAGTGTGTACACGTGTGTGCAGTGACATGTAATGGAGGAGCACCAGCCTCTTATATCACAGGGTAAGAGCTGTCATGTGCAGTGTATACACGTGTGTGCAGTGACATGTAATGGAGGAGCACCAGCCTCTTATATCACAGGGTAAGAGCCGTCATGTGCAGTGTATACACGTGTGTGCAGTGACATGTAATGGAGGAGCATCAGCCTCTTATATCACAGGGTAAGAGCCGTCATGTGCAGTGTATACACGTGTGTGCAGTGACATGTAATGGAGGAGCACCAGCCTCTTATATCACAGGGTAAGAGCCGTCATGTGCAGTGTATACACGTGTGTGCAGTGACATGTAATGGAGGAGCACCAGCCTCTTATATCACAGGGTAAGAGCCGTCATGTGCAGTGTATACACGTGTGTGCAGTGACATGTAATGGAGGAGCACCAGCCTCTTATATCACAGGGTAAGAGCCGTCATGTGCAGTGTATACACGTGTGTGCAGTGACATGTAATGGAGGAGCACCAGCCTCTTATATCACAGGGTAAGAGCCATCATGTGCAGTGTATACACGTGTGTGCAGTGACATGTAATGGAGGAGCACCAGCCTCTTATATCACAGGGTAAGAGCCGTCATGTGCAGTGTATACACGTGTGTGCAGTGACATGTAATGGAGGAGCACCAGCCTCTTATATCACAAGGTAAGAGCCGTCATGTGCAGTGTATACACGTGTGTGCAGTGACATGTAATGGAGGAGCACCAGCCTCTTATATCACAGGGTAAGAGCCGTCATGTGCAGTGTATACACGTGTGTGCAGTGACATGTAATGGAGGAGCACCAGCCTCTTATATCACAGGGTAAGAGCCGTCATGTGCAGTGTATACACGTGTGTGCAGTGACATGTAATGGAGGAGCACCAGCCTCTTATATCACAGGGTAAGAGCCGTCATGTGCAGTGTATACACGTGTGTGCAGTGACATGTAATGGAAGAGCACCAGCCTCTTATATCACAGGGTAAGAGCCGTCATGTGCAGTGTATACACGTGTGTGCAGTGACATGTAATGGAGGAGCACCAGCCTCTTATATCACAAGGTAAGAGCCGTCATGTGCAGTGTATACACGTGTGTGCAGTGACATGTGATGGAGGAGCACCAGCCTCTTATATCACAGGGTAAGAGCCGTCATGTGCAGTGTATACACGTGTGTGCAGTGACATGTAATGGAGGAGCACCAGCCTCTTATATCACAAGGTAAGAGCCGTCATGTGCAGTGTATACACGTGTGTGCAGTGACATGTAATGGAGGAGCACCAGCCTCTTATATCACAAGGTAAGAACCGTCATGTGCAGTGTATACACGTGTGTGCAGTGACATGTAATGGAGGAGCACCAGCCTCTTATATCACAGGGTAAGAGCCGTCATGTGCAGTGTATACACGTGTGTGCAGTGACATGTAATGGAGGAGCACCAGCCTCTTATATCACAGGGTAAGAGCCGTCATGTGCAGTGTATACACGTGTGTGCAGTGACATGTAATGGAGGCCATGTATGCAGTCACTGCTTGTGTCTCCACAGATGGATCCAGGAGGAGAAATCCCCCGAGAGATGTCCCCGTCCTCTGTATTCCCAGGACTGTCCAGAGGAGAAGCCCCCAGAGAACCCTCAGGTAGATGGAGCTGAGCCCTATACACATCTATATAGGGGTCCTGCAGTCATAGAGGGTCATAGATGGTGGGGGTCTCTTCTGTGGATCTGTTAGATTTCCCACCCGTCTGCTGTATTGTCCTGAATTGTTACAGATGACAAATCAGGGGGAAGATGTGACTGATATTAAAGTGGAGGATGAAGAAGAGCGGATGATGGGCGATCCCCGGTGTAAGAGTGAGGTGGAGGAGGACCTTCCAGGAGATGTCACCACAGGTATGGGATCGTGAATGGGGAAAGTGACTTCCTCCTTGTTGTCTTGGTCCTCAGCATTTCTAGCAGTGTCCTGTCCCAGATGCATTCAATATCCCTTCAGTCGGAAATTCTGTCCAATGGGGACGGTTCCCCAAATTCTTTAGAGAGCCTCTTCCATCTCCACATCCAGGGCTTCCCTCTTATGGGGAACAAAGTCAGTAAATCTGCCCTCAGGGTCCCGATGGTCAGTCCTGAACCCGATAGTAATTAAACAGATGCAGGCCCTTGAGGTGGGGGGCGTTCCCGCTCAAATATTTGGCAATTTCGTTGGGACTTGTGAACCCGTCACAAAATAAGAGGTGGGGGCGCTCCCCCCATGTAACGCCTTCCACAAGAATATATCGGTCCCCAGTACATGAAGCTCCTTACCGTCGTTCACCCCGAGACTGTTTATATTTTAATGGTTTTTACCAATATGTATAATTTTACAAGACACCAGTGCAGCGACCGGAGCTTCCCTATTTTTTCCACTTACCTCTTCCTCCTCCAAACTCAAGGAGCTGAAGGCCATAAAGCCAGAGGCATCTGACCCACGTCAGAGACACGTGATGGTTAGTTAGTTCTCAAAAAGTGTGGAAAGTTTTATCATCATTTCTAGGGGGGATCCTGACCCTCTGGAGCCCCCTCTATCCCGGACATCTGAGAGTCTCTGCTATTCAGATCCAGTTCAAATGGTGGCTTTTATCTTGTTTTATGATAGAGGCTAGCAGGCCATCCTGGGGCTGAAGGGGTTGTCCAGCCCCTAATAATAATGACCTATTGTCAGGATAGATGAAGAAGGAATGGCACCGGCAGCGTCTCACATCATCCGTTTTATTGTGACCTCAAGACAATAGTACAAAAAGCAGCAACGTTTCGGCTGATAACCAGCCTTTGTCAAGCCTAATAACATCAATACAATAACACATATATATATCCAGAATACAGAATCCCACAATCGGACGGCCAGGGGATCCACTAGACTCTTGTGGATCTTTGGTAACGCGTATATCACAGGGGTGACAGGATGGCTAACCCGTAGGTAACAATTGAGATCATCATCAATGATTTCATTCTCCAAAGCCTTATTCAATATCGCCCCATGACATTCGCTATGTCCCATTTGGGATCATTGGTCAGCACCTCATATACTTCACTGTCTTTCACCTGTCTGGAAATTTCCTCCAAATATTTATTCGTGTCCATCACGACCACGGCACTCCTTATCGGCCGGTTTGACCGTATTATGCTCCAATTCCCAAATAGCCTGTCTCTCAACATTTGATAGGTTGTGTCTTGGAACATTAACTTCCTCCATTCTCAGTTGGTCAATCCGTTTTTCACCAACTCTATGTATGCCTCTACAACCTTTTGGCCTTAACATAGAATTTAACGTCCCCTCCATTGATTGACATGGATCTGTGGTATGTCCTTACAGGTATTTTGACATCTTATGTATATTTTTATATATTTTTTATATGTAAATGAGGATTGATCTCACCCTATGTCTGCCGAGTAGGTCATATATATACCTTGCTGGTAGTGTGATTTGCACTCTGAGAATAGGGGTGCGACACTCTGTGTAATGCCCTTTAATGGTAATTTATATCTGGATATCTGGTTATCCTATCCACGTTGTCTATGTTCGCAGAATGATCGGGGCCCTCCATGCGATCATAAGAGTTAATGATCCGAGCATTCGCTGTGGATCGCTCTCTGACAACTTCTGATGTGTTTTCACTGTGGATCTGATCCAGCATGTGTCTGGTTACCATGACGCGACAACGCTGTATCCTTGTGACGATGCGCGGGACTGTTTACTGCGCGCTGAGGTCATCTGGTGCGCTTCGCACATTCTGGTGACGTCGGAGGGCAGGTCACATGACCGCGCACGGCAATGTGGGAGTGAAACAGCCGATTGGCTGTACGGCTACGCGTCAACAGCAGACATCATGATCATGTGATGATCCGTGAGTGAATTCAACTGTGCGCATATGCGCACATCGTATGGAGCAAAGCCGTCATTGCGAATGTTGTCCCTGGATAGGATCGGATGTCTGGACTCAGGTGCAAGGTAAAGAAGCATTAGGTAACTATCCAATCAACAGTGATTGGCGAGAATGAGACCAGCGGCAATGATTGGTTGCTGGGAAGGGTGGGAGTCTGTATTTTGGATATATATATGTGTTAATGTATTGATGTTATTAGGCTTGACAAAGGCTGGTTATTAGCCGAAACGTTGCTGCTTTTTGTACTATTGTCTTGAGGTCACAATAAAACGGATGATGTGAGACGCTGCCGGTGCCATTCCTTCTTCATCTATCTACTATGACCTGCTGGATCGTGTGCTGCTTCTACACTTGATTTTCTACTATTCTCAGGATAGGTCATTGCTATCTGATCGGCAGGGGTCCGGCGCCCCCGCCGATCAGCTGTTTGAAGTGGAGGTAGCTCTCCAGGTGAGCACCACTTCCTCTCCATTACACACTTTGTCTCGGAAGTGCGGTGTAATACAGGCGCCCCCTTCAATTCACAGCTGATCGGCAATCAGATATTGATGACCAATCCTATGTCACATGTGATTATTGTACAGACACAGACGTCTCGGTGATGATTCCCTGCACTCACAGGACACGCCATTAGCTCCACCTTCTTAATTCTTGATAGGACCCTCGTTCCCCTTAGAACATTCTGAATTCTTAGTGCAATGGACCCAACAAGGCGCTGTAGACCTTTATGGTTCTGTTCTGATTGATGGCCTCCCTCTGTCTATTCCACTACATCCTACAGATGTCTATAAACCTGAGATCTGGTGACTGTGCGGCCATTAGGCCTTACAGACCACATTGTCATGTCCGTGAGTTCAGCCGGAGCCGCGCTCTTTACCTCATGGCGCATTATCTCGTTAAATGTAGCCGGTGGCCGTGATCAGACCGCCCATAACTATATTAAAGAGGATCTTTCCCTAGATTCCACTATTAAAACTGCATGAAGTACTAAATAGAAGTCTTAGACCTGATGAAATTCCATGTCAGAATTGCTTAGATTGAAATGAGCATTTTACAAATTAGGAGGAGAGTGAGCGCGCTCCTGAGTCCTGTATTCACCTGCTGTACGGATTCTCTGTCCACCTGTAGTGTCATTGATAAGCTCCGGCAGTGCACCTCCTCCCCTGCTGCTGCTGCGGCTGCTGGAGTCTCACACCTGCGCAGTACAAGCAGCAGTAATATAAAGCAGCAGGTGGAGTTAGAGGTGGAACTCCACACTGAAACAGCTGCCGGCAGACAGGCAGAATGTGAGATGTCAGCTGCATCAGGTGAGGAGGTGCACTGGAAGGAGCTTGTGAATGAAGTCCTAGGTGGACAGGGCTGGTTCCCAGACAGTCAGGCATTTAACATTTCTGAGTTTTATCAAGTCATATTTTACTGTATGTGATACAAGTCATGACCAGGTGTAGAGCAGAATCCTGGACTTTGTCAGGAAGGTATTGAAAGCTTAATAAGACTGGAATCTCACATCCAGGAGTGGATTCAGTATGAATGGCTTATACCTCTGCTTCCTGATGGATCCGTTTCCAGTCTAAGGCCTCATGTACACCACCATAAGTCTGCAAAACACAGACTCCAGCCAAGTGCATGCCACTGATCTTGGGGAGACCAGCTACAAAAAATTCTGCTGGTCTCCCCAGCTACACCATATTAGGTGGTCCCTATGTCAAGATCCAGCTGCGCTACAAGCCTTAAGGATGTGACAAGGGAAAATCCCTAAACCAGTTATCCATCCACAGACAGCTGTTTCTGGGGGTCGAGTAGGATTCTGACTAACCAGGAGCAATGCCAAGGAGACTACTCGTACAAAACAATAGCTGATCTTGGGGAGACCAGCTACAAAAAATACTGCGGATCCTCATTTGAGAGTCTCAGCGCAGCAATAAAGTGCAAAGCTCCCTGGGAAACTATAATATGCAAAGTAACCATGGAGCCCCAGTTATGGGTCTTAACAGCCACAGAATAGACATACAGTGTACTGTTCACATCTTTTGCCGTCCCATTGAAATGAATTCATTCGGATGCGGACCAAACATATGGTCATGTGCATGAGACCGAATAGGAATGTTAGAAGGTTGTCTATTGTGCAGTTTGGAAAAATGTTTCAATTTCTATCTTAACAGAAAACCCTAATGAAGCAGAAGGTGAAGATATCCTGCAGCGCTTCTCAGGAGAAAACCTAATTTCCC
Source organism: Bufotes viridis (assembly GCA_033119425.1). Taxonomy (NCBI): domain Eukaryota; kingdom Metazoa; phylum Chordata; class Amphibia; order Anura; family Bufonidae; genus Bufotes; species Bufotes viridis. Next base: position 1,902,866 of record CM065589.1, on the reverse strand, counting down.
TTAATGTACATCCAGGACTTCACAGTACAGATCTATCAAATAATCGCCCTAATGATGAGGAACCTTCTCCTGACCAATCACAGATTGTTACCACAAGTGCAGGTCAAAAAGGGGGTGAAAGATTTCTCTGTAGTAAACCGTTCTCATGGGAGAAACCATATTCCTGTTCAGAATGTGGAAAATGTTTTGCAAAGAAATCACATCTTGCTACACATGAGAGAAGTCACACAGGCAAGAAAACATATTCATGTTCAGAATGTGGGAAAAGTTTTGCAAAAAGATCAAGTCTTGTTGTACATATGAAAAGTCACACAGACGAGAAGCCATATTCATGTTCTGAATGTGGGAAATGTTTTAAACTCAAATCAAGTCTTGTTACACATCAGAGAAATCACACAGGAGAGAAGCCGTATTCATGTTCAGAATGTGGGAAATGTTTTAAAGTTAAATCAACTCTTGTTAGACATCAGATAACTCACACAGGAGAGAAGCCATATTCATGTTCAGAATGTGGGAAATGTTTTGTACACAGAACAAGTCTTGTTATACATGTGAAAAGTCACATAGAAGAGAAGCCATATTCATGTGCTGAAAGTGGGAAATCAAATCTTGTTAGACATCAGAGAAATCACATAGGAGAGAAACCGTATTCATGTTCAGAATGTGGCAAAAGTTTTGCACAAAAATCACATCTTGTTAACCATGAGCGAACTCACACAGGAGAAAAGCCATATTCATGTTCAGAATGTGGGAAAAGTTTTACAAAAAATCAAGTCTTGTTGTACATCTGAAAAGTCACACAGAAGAGAAGCCATATTCATGTTCTGAATGTGGGAAATGTTTTAAAGTTAAATCAACTCTTGTTAGACATCAGAGAACTCACACAGGAGAGAAGCCATATTCATGTGTTCAAAGTGGGAAATGTTTTAGCGTTAAATCAAATCTTGTTGCACATCAGAGAATTCACACCGGAGAGAAGCTGTATTCATGTTCAAAGTGTGGCAAATGTTTTACACAAAAATGAGTTTTTGTTATACACAAGAGAACCCACACAGGAGAGAAATCATATTCATGTTCACAATGTGGGAAGTGCTTTTCAGAGAAATCAAGTCTCGTTAGACATGAGAGAAGTCACACAGGAGAGAAACCATTTTGACGTATATTATTGACCTCTCAATTCATTATGAAAAATACAAACATTCCTCGGACCAGTTCAAGAAAGATGGTTTTGTTAATACTTGCGCAACCCTGCACCACTCATGCTACCATTCTTGCTGCACTTGCACAGGCTGCATGCTCTTCTGCTTGGGTCCAAAGCAGTGTTCCCTCTAAGCTGCGTGGGTGAGCGACTGCGCAGCAATTATTGTGCCCCCGCTCACAAGTTTAATAAGTCCGCTCAGCACCCGCTCACCCTGCTTGCAAAAAATGCCCACACTTGCTCACACTCATGATGAGTTTGACTTCTTCAAAACTTCCTCCTGTGCGGCTCAGCGGGGCGCCGCCTACCACATATTCCCCGTGTTCGAGATGTGTGAATTTTATTCTATGTTTGTATCTTTTGGACTCTAAAGGGTTAAACTTTTCTTTGAAACTTCTTCTTAGTCTTCTCTTATCTCAGGAGCCTCCCCTCTCTGCTGTTCCAGCTTTCTGTCTGAAGCACCTCCTTGAAGTGTCACATATGATGTATGCAGTATTGTTGTTAGGATAGCCACCATTATAAGATGGCGGACACTTAGATGTTTACATTAAGTTCACATTCCAAAGTAGTGCATACTGCGCAGATGCTAGAGCGTTATCTCTTCTTCTCTTATCTTTTCTTTCCTTTTGACCAATGAAATATTGCTTGAGCCTCAGGGGAGAACCGCCCTCTTCTGAAGATTTATAATTGCTTTTACTTTTTGTAATAAAGGTAGAGATTGCATTGACCAGCTATGTGTCAGCGTCTAGTCTCTCATCCATGCGTGGATATTAACCCCTTGGGGGTACCTTGATTTGGAGCACCAGAGTGCATCTCAAATGCTCTGATTAGAGTGTCTTTAACAGTTGGCGCCCGTAACGTGGGCCCCCAAGGTGAAGGGAGCATGAACAGCCGACACACAAGAGGCCCCAGGACTTGATGAACGGCAGAGAGGAGATGGAAGGTAAGAAAACTATCTTACCCACCTTTCTGCCATTTAGTTCGTCACTTCATGGTGCCTTAGTCTGCTGTGAGGTCATACCCAAGTATAGTAGTCGGCTAATATGCTGAAAGCCTGGGGTCCATAGAACCATAGTCTGAATTGATAGATCACTCTGGTGTGTATATGTTTTATGTGTGTCTGTAATTGTCCGAGGAGTGAATTGAGCACGGCGGCAAGACCACAGACAAATGGAGGGGACAGTAACCTCCTGGTTTGGACTAGAGGGCATTGTAGTGCCAAGGTGTGGGACAAAGTAAATTCCGGCCGGCCTGATCAGGGGTGGATGATTGGTCCACCTGACCTGAGGTGCGGGGGAAGTCCCTGGCTGACTAGTCGTGGTCGCGATTGATAGTCACCAAGGTGTGGGACAAAGTAAATTCCGGCCGGCCTGATCAGGGGTGGATGATTGGTCTGCCTGACCTGAGGTGCGGGGGAAGTCCCTGGCTGACTAGTCGTAGACGCGATTGATAGTCAGATTTGAGCCAACCAGAGGGGAAGGTAAATCCTTTGTCTGTGGAGGAAAAGGTTAAAGGTGCCTCTTTACTCCTGTTTTCTGTGCGTCAGTCTGAAATACTGCTGTTGAAATGGGCCAGTCCCAGTATTATAAAGAAGGAGAATATACAGCCCACTAGCTAGTAGCGAGGGAAGAGGGAGATTATAGGATGTGATATTAATGGAGAACTGAAAGTTGAGTGAGGAAAGTTAACTTTGCTAGGTAAAGAGAAAGTGTGGCCCCGGACAGCAGGTAGCCTGGCAGATAACAGGGATGAAAGTCTGTAAGACTCTGTGAAGTTAGAGCTCGCAGACTTGAGGGGGGGTCTAATGAGTGAGGAAACAGCAGTGTCAGGATGTTCATTGATGGCACTAGCAAGAAAGAAAGCGGCCGAGTGTCTACAATTAGAAAGGTGTTAAATGTTTAGAAATGAACTGGTTAAGTTTTGTTTTGTTACCATAATAATATGTGTGTCCAAATAGGAAAGATCCGTAGCTCTAGCATTAGAGATCACAGCAGTAAAGGATGGTCAGTTAATGGATAGGTATTGTACCTAGTGTGTGCCAATAGATGTGTGGTTAGCACTAAGAAGATGAAGGTGTTAGAAGGATATCTCTGTTGAAGTAGTTCTGCTTTCCAGAGGGTGAGAATCTGTAGAAAACTTAAAGAAAGTCTCGTCTAGTCCCGTCCCCCTGCGTTTATCTCAAAGTCTCAGGAAAGCTAAGTTAATCCTTGGGGCTGTGGTGGGATTCACTTTCCCCCGCCTTACCAGAGAAACATTCCTAAGATAAGAGAAGCAGGCAACGAGAAGGGGGGAGGGAATCCTGCAGAATAAGTGATGTTATATGTGTAATAACATTATACAAGACGAAGAATTGTTTAATCATTTTCTTTCTTCTTTCCCAAGCAGCGTAATGTGGGAATCCAGCTTTTAATAAAAATTATTATATATGTGCAACACTAACTAAGACCACGTGGCATATAGGAAGATTTGGGTTTAACAAAATTACTGTATGATTATAACTTTATGCTGTCTTGTTATATGATTTGATTAATCACAGAGTGAAGACCAGAACACATTGGAAAACACCGCAGCGACATAGACCATGAGCAATTCTGGGTGTGGTGTGTCTATCTGATTCCAGGAAAGCTGTGTTTGTTTGTGCTGCAAGTTTGTGGCTGGGTTGGAAGACATAAATGATTCAGTGGAATGTGAATGGGTATGGCTCTGAGTTGTAGTTAAGTCGAATATGTGTGAAAACTGATGGATAATTTAGCAGAGCTGTGTATGCAATTCATATTTTATTTTATGTAAGGGCGTGGTTATGAGCTGTTTGTGAAAATGTGAATATGTATGGAGCACGATATTTGTTTTCATATAATATGCGCATTGACAATTTTATTTTATTTTTCTTGGAAGATTTTTGATTTTTATTGGTACCAAAAGTGTTGATTGAGCTCTACATTTTTTTAAATTGAAGTCAATGAAACGTTTCTTATGGGCCCTTCATGTGTCTATGCCTGTATTGTCAGATCTGTTCGTTTAATGTTTGTAGTTCCGTGTTATATGTTAAATGTTTGTGCTAACATCAGAGATCTGTCCACACAGACGGTTCAGACAAATTGACCAAGCAAGAGAAGATCAGAGAGTCCGACTAGAAGGGGTGGACAGATGACTCAGAGGGGAGGGAGGAGGATAGGGGTGGATGGAGACGACAGCCCTTATGCCCCTCCCCTGGTTATAAGACACTCCCATGAAAAATGAGAAGTCACGTGTTCCAGTCTATTCGTTTCTGTATTATGGAAAGCTGGGTACTAGAGTTGAGCGAACACCTGGAAGTTCAGGTTCGAGAGGTTCGGCCGAACTTCCGGAAAATGTCCGGGTTCGTGATCCGAACTCAACCCGAACTTCATCCCGAACCCGAACCCCATAGAAGTCAATGGGGACCCGAACTTTTGGGCACTAAAAAGGCTGTAAAAGACTCCCGGAAAGGGCTAGAGGGCTGCCGAAGACAGCAAAATGTAGGTAAATCCCCTGCAAACAAATGTAGATAGGGAAATGATGACTTAACATAAAATAAATAAAAATTAACCAATATTAATTGGAGTTAGGTCCCATAGCACAGAATCAGGCTTCAAATCAACCACCAATGGAGAAGGTCGCTTACTATTATTTCGACCCCAGCATCCAGACAAAGGAGAGAGGTCCCACAGCAGAGAATCTGTCATCATATCAACCACCACAGGAGAAGGCCACTTTCAGTGACTTAGGCCTTAGCACCCAGACAGAGGAGACATGTCAGATAGCACAAGCATTACATTTATACCATCCAGCACAGGAGAAGGCCACTTTTAGTTACTTTGACCCCTGCACCCAGAAAGAGGAGAGAGGTCCCACAGCACATATTCAGGCATCATATCACCCACCACAGGAGTAGGCCACCATTTAGTTAATTTGACCCCTGCACCCATGTCAGATGGCACAAGTATAACATTTATATCACCCAGCACAGGAGAAGGCGACTTTGAGAGACTTTGACCCCTGCACCCAGACGGAGGAGAGAGGTTTCACAGCACATATTAAGGCATCATATCAATAACCACAGGAGAAGGCGACTTTGAGAGACTTTGACCCCTGCACCCAGACGGAGGAGAGAGGTTTCACAGCACCCAGACGGAGGAGAGAGGTTTCACAGCAGAGAATCAGGCATTTAGATCACCCACCACAGGAGTAGGCCACCATTTAATGGGACCCTGGCAACCATGTCAGATGGCACAAGTATCAGCTTTATATCACCCAGCACAGGAGAAGGACAGTAAAAATCAAGTCAAGACCCCAATGATTTCACCCAGCAGTGCCACAGGCCACAATCACTAATTCAGGACCATGGCACCCGCAAAGAGGAAAGTCCAAATCACGCCAAGACAGGCATTTAGATCACCCACCACAGGAGTAGGCCACCATTTAATTGGACCCCGGCAACCATGTCAGATGGCACATGTATCACATTTATATCACCCAGCACATGACAAGGCCACTTTCAGTGAGTTAGGCCTTAGCAACGAGACAGAGGAGACAGGTCAGATAGCGCAAGCATCAGTTTTACAGATCACCCACCACAGGAGTAGGCCACCTTTAGTTAATTTGACCCCTGCACCCAGAAAGAGGAGAGAGGTCCCACAGCACATAATCAGGCATCATATCAACCACCTCAGGAGAAGGCCACCATTTAGTTACTTAGGCCTTAGCACCGACACAGAGGAGACAGGTCAGATAGCACAAGCATCAGTTTTACATCAACCACCACAGGAGAAGGGCACTTTTAGAGACTTTGACCCCTGCAGCCACACAGAGGAGAGAGGTCCCACAGCAGAGATTCAGGCATTTATATCAGCCAGCACAGGAGAAGGCCGCTTTCAGTGACTTAGGCCTTAGCACCGACACAGAGGAGACAGGTCAGATAGCACAAGCATCAGTTTTACATCAACCACCACAGGAGAAGGGCACTTTTAGAGACTTTGACCCCTGCAGCCACACGGAGGAGAGAGGTCCCACAGCAGAGATTCAGGCATTTATATCAGCCAGCACAGGAGAAGGCCGCTTTCAGTGACTTAGGCCTTAGCACCGACACAGAGGAGACAGGTCAGATAGCACAAGCATCAGTTTTACATCAACCACCACAGGAGTAGGCCACCTTTTGTTTCTTTGACCCCTGCACCCAGAAAGAGGAGAGAGGTCCCACGGCAGAGATTCAGGCATTTATATCAGCCAGCACAGGAGAAGGCCGCTTTCAGTGACTTAGGCCTTAGCACCGACACAGAGGAGACAGGTCAGATAGCACAAGCATCAGTTTTACATCAACCACCACAGGAGAAGGGAACTTTTAGAGACCTTGATCCCTGCAGCCACACGGAGGAAAGAGGTCCCACAGCAGAGAATCAGGCATCATGTCAACCACCACAGGAGTAGGCCACCTTTTGTTTCTTTGACCCCTGCACCCAGAAAGAGGAGAGAGGTCCCACAGCAGAGAATCAGGCATTTAGATCACCCACCACAGGAGAAGGCCGCTTTCAGTGGCCCCCTGCACCCACACAAAGGAGACATGTCAGACAGCACAAGTATAACATTCATATCACCCAGCACAGGAGAAGGACACTTTCATGTACTTTGGCCCCGGCACCCAGACAGAGGGAAGGTTCATTCAACTCTGGGTTGCACCCCAAGATCCTAGTTAATTTCAAAAATTGATTTTTCAATGAAGAAGTGGCCAGGAGTACAAGACAACATGGTTTAAGGCAGTTATTAAGGACTACTCTGCACAAGGGAGGCACAGGGATCCATGCCTGGTTCATTTTTATAAACGTCAGCTTGTCCACGTTGGCTGCGGACAGACGGCTGCGTTTGTCAGTAATGACGCCCCCTGCCGTGCTGAATACACGTTCAGATAAAACGTTGGCCGCCGGGCAGGCCGGCACCTCCAAGGCATAACATGCTAATTCTGGCCACGTGGACAATTTGGAAACCCAGAAGTTGAATGGGGCCGAACCATCCATCAGTACGTGGAGTTGTGTGCAGACGTACTGTTCAACCATGTTAGTGAAATGTTGCCTCCTGCTAACACGTTCCGTATCAGGTGGTGGTGCAGTTAGCTGTGGCGTGGAGACAAAACTTTTCCACATTTCTGCCATGCTAACCCTGCCCTCAGAGGAGCTGGCTGTGATACTGCTGCGTGGGCGACCTCTAGCTCCTCCTCTGCCTTGGCCTTGGCCTTCCACCTGTTCCCCTGTGACAGTTGGGAATGCTCTCAGGAGCGCGTCTACCAGTGTGCAGAAGTAACAGGAAGTAAAGTGGGCACATTGTCTTTGTACCGTGGATCCAGCAGGGTGGCCACCCAGTAGTCAGCACACGTTAAAATGTGGGTAACTCTGCTGTCATTGCGCAGGCACTGCAGCATGTAATCGCTCATGTGTGCCAGGCTCCCCAGAGGTAAGGACAAGCTGTCCTCTGTGGGAGGCATATCGTCATCATCCTCTGTATCCCCCCAGCCACGCACCAGGGATGTGCCTGCGCTGTGCTGGGTGCCACCCCGCTGTGAACCTGCTTCATCCTCATCCTCCTCCTCCTCATCCTCCTCATCCTCCAGTAGTGGTCCCTGGCTGGCCACATTTGTACCTGCCCTCTGCTGTTGCAAAAAACCTCCCTCTGAGCCACTTCTAACAGACTGGCCTGAAAGTGCTAAAAACGACCCGTCATCCTCCTCCTCCTCCTCCTGGCCCTGGCCCACTTCCTCTTCCATCATCACCCTAAGCGTTTTCTCTAGGAGGCATAGAATTGGTATTGTCATGCTGATAACAGTGGCATCGCCACTGGCCATGTTGGTGGCGTACTCGAAACAGCGCAACAGGGCACACAGGTCTCGCATGGAGGCCCAATCATTGGTGGTGAAGTGGTGCTGTTCCGCAGTGCGACTGACCCATCCGTGCTGCAGCTGAAACTCCACTATGGCCTGCTGCTGCTCGCACAGTCTCTCCAGCATGTGCAACGTGGAGTTCCACCAGGTGGGCACGTCGCATATTAGGCGGTGAGCGGGAAGGCCGAAGTTCCGCTGTAGTGCAGACAGGCGAGCAGCGGCAGGATGTGAACGCCGGAAGCGCGCACAGACGGCCCGCACTTTATGCAGCAGCTCTGACATGTCTGGGTAGTTGTGAATGAACTTTTGCACCACCAAATTCAGCACATGCGCCAGGCAAGGGATGTGCATCACACCGGCTAGTCCCAGAGCTGCGACGAGATTTTGCCCATTATCGCACACCACCAGGCCGGGCTTGAGGCCAACCGGCAGAAACCACTCGTCGGTCTGTTGTTCAGTACCCCGCCACAACTCCTGCGCGGTGTGGGGCCTGTCCCCCAAACATATGAGTTTCAGAATGGCCTGCTGACGTTTACCCCTGGCTGTGCTGAAGTTGGTGGTGAAGGTGTGTGGCTGACTGGATGAGCTGGTGAAAGCAGTGGAGGAGGAAGCCGAGTAGGAGGAGGCTACAGGAGGCAGAGAATGATGCCCTGCGATCCTAGGCGGCGGAAGGACGTGCGCCAAGGAACTCTCCGTCTGGGGCCCAGCCGCCACTACATTCACCCAGTGTGCAGTTATAGTGATATAGCGTCCCTGGCCGTGCTTACTGGTCCACGTATCTGTGGTTAGGTGGACCTTGCCACAAATGGCGTTGCGCAGTGCACACTTGATTTTATCGGACACTTGCATGTGCAGGGAAGGCACGGCTGTCTTGGAGAAGTAGTGGCGGCTGGGAACCACATACTGGGGGACAGCCATGGCCATCAGCTGTTTGAAGCTGTCTGTGTCCACCAGCCGGAATGACAGCATTTCAAAGGCCAGTAGTTTAGAAATTCTGGCATTCAGGCCAAGGGCTCGAGGGTGACTAGGTGGGAATTTGCGCTTACTCTCAAAGGTTTGAGAGATGGAGAGCTGAACGCTGCTGTGTGAAATAGTGGAGACGCTAGGTGACGGTGGCGGTGGTGGTGGTGTTGTCGGTGGCACATCCTCTGTTTGCTGCTCGGCAGGTGGCAACATTCCTCTCGAGGCGGAAGCCGAGGCAGCAGCGGTAGAGGGAGCAGGGGGAGCCTGAGTGGGTTCCTTGTTTTTAAGGTGTGTACTCCACTGCAGTTCATGCTTTGCATGTAGATGCCTGATCATGCAGGTGGTGCTCAGGTTCAGAACGTTAATGCCTCGCCTCAGGGTCTGATGGCACAGCGTGCAAATCACTCTGGTCTTGTCGTCAGCACATTGTTTGAAGAAGTGCCATGCCAGGGAACTCCTTGAAGATGCCTTTGGGGTGCTGGGTCCCTGTTGGCGCTGGCCAATAGCAGGCGAACTCTCTGGACGGCGGCTGTTCTGCTTTTGCCCCCTGCTCCCTCTTTGGCTTCGCTGTTGTCTCGGTCTCACCACTGCCTCTTCCTCTGAACTATTTAAGTCAGCGGCACGACATTCAGTCCATGTGGGGTCTAAGACCTCATCGTCCTCTGCATCGTCTTCCACCCAGTCTTCCTCCCTGACCTCCTCCTGTTCAGTCTGCACACTGCAATAAGACGCGGCAGTGGGCACCAGTGTTTCGTCATCATCAGAGACTCGGTCACTCTGCTGTGGTGGTATTCCCATGTCCTCATCATCTGGATACATAAGTGGTTGTGCGTCAGTGCATGGAATGTCTTCCACCGCTGGGGAAGGGCTAGGTGGATGCCCCTGGGAAACCGTGCGAGCAGAGTCTTCAAACAGAATAAGAGACTGCTGCATAACTTGAGGCTCAGCCAGTTTCCCTGATATGCATGGGGGTGATGTGACAGACTGATGGGCTTGGTTTTCCGGTGCCACCTGTGCGCTTTCCGCAGAAGACTGGGTGGAAGACAATGTAGTGAACGTGCTGGAAGCACTGTCGGCCACCCAATCGACTAATGCCTGTACCTGCTCAGGCCTTACCATCCTCATAACGGCATTGGGCCCCACCAAATATCGCTGTAAATTCTGCCGGCTACTTGAGGGAGTTGGTTCACTACTTTGTGCGCCTGAGGCCGAACGGCCACGTCCTCTGCCAGCAACAGAGGCTCCACGGATACCACCACGACCGCGTCCTCGTCCCTTAATAGAATGTTTCCTCATTGTTGCGATTCAACTCGCACCACAATAAAATATATTATTTTTTAGCCCCAAAATTCCCACACTGGAAGATATAATTCCTTTTTCCGGTATTAATTACAAGAAAACCGCTGCAAATTGGACACCAGAATTTTTAAAATGCTAGTTTTGGTACATAGATTCCCACACGGGGAGATATAATTCCTCTTTACAGGAGTAAAAACGTGAGGCCTACTGTTTCTGGTCTAACTAACACCAGATTGATTAAATTGGCCTTTTTTTCACCAAAATTACAACACTGGACAATGTAATGCCTTTTTGCGGTATTAATTACAAGAAGACTGCTGCTAATTGGACACCAGAATTTTTAAAATGCTAGTTTGTGTACATAAATTCCCACACTGGAAGATATGATTCCTTTTTCCGGTATTAATTACAAGAAAACTGCTGCAAATTGGACACCAGAATTTTTAATATGCTAGTTTTTGTACATAGATTCCCACACGGGGAGATATAATTCCTTTTTGCAAGAGTAAAAACGTGCGGCCTACTGTTTCTGGTCTAACTAACACCAGATTGATTAAATTGGCCTTTTTTTCACCAAAATTACAACACTGGACAATGTAATGCCTTATTCAGGTATTAATTACAAGAAGACTGCTGCTAATTGGACACCAGAATTTTTAAAATGCTAGTTTGTGTACATAAATTCCCACACTGGAAGATATAATTCCTTTTTTCGGTATTAATTACAAGAAAACTGCTGCAAATTGGACACCAGAATTTTTAATATGCTAGTTTTGGTACATAGTTCCCACACGGGGAGATATAATTCCTTTTTACAGGAGTAAAAATGTGCGGCCTACTGTTTCTGGTCTAACTAACAACAGATTGATTAAATTGGCCTTTTTTTCACCAAAATTACAACACTGGACAATAATGCCTTTTTGCGGTATTAATTACAAGAAGACTGCTGCTAATTGGACACCAGAATTTTTAAAATGCTAGTTTGTGTACATAAATTCCCACACTGGAAGATATAATTCCTTTTTCCGGTATTAATTACAAGAAAACTGCTGCAAATTGGACACCAGAATTTTTAATATGCTAGTTTTGGTACATAGATTCCCACACGGGAGATATAATTCCTTTTTACAGGAGTAAAAACGTGCGGCCTACTGTTTCTGGTCTAACTAACACCAGATTGATTAAATTGGCCTTTTTTTCACCAAAATTACAACACTGGACAATGTAATGCCTTTTTCCGGTATTAATTCCTTTTACAGGAGTAAAACGTGAGGCCTACTGTTTCTGGTCTAACTAACACCAGATTGATTAAATTGGCCTTTTTTTCACCAAAATTACAACACTGGACGATATAATGCCTTTTTGCGGTATTAATTACAAGAGGACTGCTGGTATTTAAGAACACCGGAATTTTTAAAATGCTAGTTTTGCTAGATAAATTTCCCACACTGGGAGAAATATTGCCTAAGCCTTTTTACAGTATTAATTACAACAGGAGTGCTTCTTCTGGTCTAACACCAGAATAATTTTATTATTACGGTGAAAGCTTTTTTTAATTTATATTTCTGGCACATAAAAAAAAAAAATATTTCTGGCTGACAGTATTGGACTTGGCTGTAGTGCCACTGGCTAGCCTAGCTGGAACAGCACATTCATGGGATTTGCTATCCAAGTGGGTTACTTTCAGTTTCCCCACTGATATATTAAATATCTTTGCAGTTAGTATGGGTGACACAAGCACAGCCAAACCCCTGAAGTAGTATATCTATGAAAAAATCGACTATTAAATGAGATTAATGGACGTTGTGGCAGCTTTTGCTGTAGCACCACAAGTCCCAAAATGGCCGCCGCCTATCAGCCCAGTAACATGTGCCAGAAAACGGTCTGCCCAGCCAGAAAAAAAATTGACTTTGACTGAGCAGCTGAATCGCTGTTGTTCTGATTCACAGGTGTAGATTTTTCACTTCTTTGGAGCTTTGGTTTAGACTCTGTGGCAGCTTGTGCTGGCGCACCACAAGTCCCAAAATGGCCACCGCCGGTCAGCCCAGTTACATGTGCCAGTAAAAATCGCTCTGGCCAGTCTAAAAAAATAGTGACTTTCAGTGAACAGCTCAGCTGAGTTGTTCTGATGCACAGGTGTAGATCATTCACTTCTTATCAGGTTTTCTTCCTCAATTATCCCTGCCTATCTCGCCCTCACAGCAGCTGCATCTATCCCTGGTCTAATCACAGCGGGAGTGAGCACGTCGCGACGTGCGCACAAGCTTATAAAGAGGCTGAGTCACATGCTGCACTTGGCCAATCACAGCCTTGCCAATAGTAGGCATGGCTGCGATGGCATCTTAGGGCAAGTAGTATGATGCATGTTGATTGGCTGCTTTGCAGCCTTTCAAAATGCGCCATAAAACATGACGAACTACGAACCCGAACCCGGACTTTTATGAAAATGTCCGGGTTCGGGTCCGTGTCACGGACACCCCAAAATTCGGTACGGACCCGAACGATCCTCGAACTGTTCGCTCAACACTACTGGGTACTTCTGTAAACTAAAATGCAGAATAACATCAAACAGCATTGGTGATTTATTGATGACAACCACACGTAGTGTTCCTCGGGCATTGCTTCAGCCCTGATGCCAAATGCCTCACTGAAGTGGGGAAATGTAAGTTTGCCACTTTATAATGGTTCTGGGAGATGGACCGGCAGAGTCTGTGGGACCCAGAACTCAGGAGAGAGAGAGTTGTGCTGTGTGTGGTACTCCTCGTCCACACCACACGGGAGGATTATATTCTGTGTTGACCATGCCCGGATCACTGTCCGTCCCCACAGATACCCATAAGAACAACACAAAGACAGGTGAGGGGGAAAAGTTAGATCAAGATTAGAAAACAGGAAATCCAGTATTGGCTGTGCTTTTAAACATTTTTAGCAGATTCAGTCTGGCCCCGAGGATATCCCTCACTGGGTGATAAAGAAGTAGTCCCGTTATTGATTGATACTGGAGTAGCCCAGACTGTTGTGCACAGCAAAGATGGCCTCCCCTGATTTAATCTCCAAGGACACAAGTCTTTGGGTAGAAGTGGATGGGAAAGTAGCAGAACCCATCCATATTAGATTTGCCCCTAACCAAGAAGTGCTTGCCCGGTTGCTGTTCAGTGGTAACGCCCCCTGTTGCCTCCTGGGTGCAGACTTGCTTGCAAAAGTACATGTGAACTGTGAAGCTTATAGGTGCCCTCTGTTTCCAGGAACCTTGTTTGTTGGTCGTTAGTGATAATATTCCCTGGTCCATGTTTGTGTAAGGACTCCCAGAAGATGAGAAAAGAACGCACCCAGCATCGGATGGTACATGACTAGAGATGAGCGAACACCTGGATGTTCGGGTTCGAGAGGTTCGGCCGAACTTCCGGAAAATGTCCGGGTTCGTGATCCGAACTCAACCCGAACTTCATCCCGAACCCGAACCCCATAGAAGTCAATGGGGACCCGAACGTTTGGGTACTAAAAAGGCTGTAAAAGACACCCAGAGGGATAATATACCGCAATAAACGCATTTCGATTACAACTTTGAGCTAACGATCACCATGGGAACGCCTCCTCCAGTAGAATGTACTGTCGGATCTGAGAATTAAGTTGAAATCGCAATGCGATTCTTATATATTTGCTTAATCGCATTGCGATTTCAACTTAGCATTGCTAAATACTTCCATCCATACTGAGTCGGTAAGTTAACGAATATGGATGGAATTATTTAGCAATGCTAAGTTGAAACGGCAATGCGATTAAGCAAATATATAAGAATCGCATTGCGATTTCAACTTAATTCTCAGATCCGACAGTACATTCTACTGGAGGAGGCGTTCCCATGGTGATCGGTAGCTCAAAGTTGTAATCGTAATGCGATTAAGCAAATACATAAGAATCGCATTGCGATTCCAACTTTTAGTACTCAACTTTTAAAATCGTACACCACTTTAAGTTCCAAAGTTGCAATCGCGTTCGAATAGAACTTAAAGCTGTCTCTTAGTCAGTTTTAGTATTGGTGTGCTGTAATAGAAGTTACATTCGTACGCGAATATAACTTAGAGCAATACAGTCAACTTTACACTGTTAGTTTTATTATCGCGATAATACAACTATTCAAGAATCGTGTACGTGCGTCTGTACGTGTGTGCGTTACCTCGGACACTATTCTATTTTGCCAGCCACAGCTGAAACCACTGATTTATGGTATTGCTATTTTGGCAATTGAATTTAACCCCAGAAAATAATCTATCCTTTGCCAGACAGCAGACAGTATTATACTTGTCTAACCAAAGCTGGAACACCAGATTTAGGGGATTGGTATTTGGGCAATTGTATTTAACCCCTTAATAAAATATAGAAATTTCTTTCCTGAGTTTCTAGGGGTGACAATTAGCACAGCCAAGCCCCTGATGTAGGATATAGCAAAAAAAAACTAGTATTGATGGATTGATGGACTTGGTGGCAGCTTCTTCTGGCGCACCACAAGTCACAAAATGGCCGCCGATCAACCCAGAAAATAAGTGACAGAAAAACGCTCTGTGCAGCCTAAAAACCAGCGAGCAAGTAACTAGCAGAAGTTCAATGATTCTCAGCTGTAAATTGATCCGTTCATTAGGTGCTGTTGCTGACTTTAACCTGCCTAATCTCGCCCTGACAGAAGCTGCATCCTATCCCTACACTAATCAGAGCAGTGTGACGTGCGGCGCTACGTGACTCCAGCTTAAATAGAGGCTGGGTCACATGCTGCACTTGGCCAATCACAGCCATGCCATTAGTAGGCATGGCTGTGATGGGCTCTTAGGGCAAGAAGTAAAACGCTAGCTGATTGGCTGCTGTGCAGCCCTTCAGAAAGCGGGAAGTAATCGACGAACACCGAACCCAAACCCGAACTTTTTTGAAAATGTCCGGGTTCGGGTCCGGGTCCCGGACACCCCAAAATTCGGTACGAACCCGAACTATTCTCGAACTGTTCGCTCAACACTATACATGACCTACGTGCCATTACTGAAGCCACAGTTTTTAACACCCACATGGTGCCCAATCCACACACCTTGTTGGCTCAGGTTCCCGTTACCTTTACTCACTCCACTGTGATTGATTTCACCAAAAGTTTTCTTTTCAGCACTGCTACATCCAGATAGTTGGTACTTGTTCTCCTCCACACATGAGGGTAAACAGGATACCTGGGTGGTGGTGCTGCCGCAGGGGGCCCAGAACTCGCCCAGTATGTATACCGTAGCCATGACACTCACTGTCCTCACTCAAGGGCACTCCCGACAACAACACCCCGTGGCCAGAGGTGCCCCTTTCTGCATCAGAGTTGTAGTAGTCGTGCAAGCTATGCTTGATAAAAGCTCTGAGATAGTTCTGAACCACAAAGTGACGGTGATATTACTTCTATCCTCGTGAAAGTACAACCCAAAAGATTGTTTTGTTGCCCGTTATTTGAGAATGCAGTGTTCCATTTTGTTGCCTGACAATGTTGCTGTCCAGAGGTGTAATACTTTGCCTCCAGTCGTCCTGTTGCCTCTGGAACAAGGGGGGAGGGAAGAGTTAGGGCACCTAAACTATTCTCCCAGATCCAAAGGAAGAGGCTCATGACTGTTGCAGATGATGTCACAAGAGACAGTGGGTTATGGTAAATCAGCCATTAGGTAATCCAGATAATGTGCTCTTTGTGGATGGATCGAGGTATGGCCAGGATGGCAGGTACTACACAGGTTGAGCAGTGGTGGTTAATTGGGACACTCAAAACACAGCATAGTCCTTACCACCACTACCACACATGTCTGCTCAAGAAGTGGAGCTAAAAGACTCTGAAGATGGCTTGCAGATATAAGGAGGGGAAAAAAAAGCCAACATTTACACTGATTCGAGGTATGACTTTGGGATGGCCCATGACTATGGGCCTATTTGGAAACACAGAGACTTCCTGACGGCTTTAGGTAAACCCATCGAAAATGGGAAAGCAGGGAGGTCTATTATGGAAGCCCTCATGTCGCTAACTTGAGTGGCGGTGATAACAACGAAAGGCCACTGTAAAACAGATTCAGTGGAGGCAAGGGAAAAAGCCACGGCAGATCAGGCGGCCAAAATGGCTGCCAAATTGCCTAGGACGACCCCTGCCTTAAGTGGCCACAGGTCAGGTCCCTGAAATAACTCCTCCTGTCTCACTGGAAGTTCTTAAGACCTTACAGAACCAGGTGGGGAAGGAGGAAAGGGACTGGTGGATGCAAAAGGGGGGCGACAAAGGGGAAGGCCTAAAACATTTCCAAGGGAAACTCTGCCTTCCCTGTTCCCTCTACCCCACGATGGCACAGGCAACCCGTGGAGTGACGCACCAGTCAGAAACTGCTGTGTGTGATTTAGTACATAGCGCATGGTACGCCCCAGGGTTCAGCACTGTAGCAGTCAGATATACTCAAGGATGTATGATTGGTGCCCAGAACAGCGTGTGCGAGGTGGTTAAGGTACCCCAGAAACACACGTCTTGTCTTCTGTATCTGTTTCAACGTTTGGAAAACTACCTTCAACTACTCAAGGTGGGCATTTATGAGTATGTATTGATATGTGATGACTTGTTTTCAGGATGGCCAAAACAGTACCCAAAGGAGTAAAGAAGATTGTGGCCGATGCTGTATGTAAGCATAGGGTACCTGAGTCCATTGAAAGTAACAGAGATGTTCACTTCAAAGGTGAAGTGATGCAGGAGATGATGAAGTTTTGAATGTAGGACAGGCCTTACATGCTTCGTACCATCCACAAAGCAGTGGTAGGGTAGGAGACCAGGAACTGAACGGGACACTAAAGTTAAAGATTAAAAAAAGCTATGAACAGAGTGCCTTCTGATAGCCCTCTTTTCAGTAAGGTATACACCTAACCATAAGACAGGCCTTAGTCCCTATGAGGTCCATTTTGGGTCAGGCCAGGTATAGGATTGTATTTCCCACAGTAGTTCCAGATGCAACACGGTTGTCTGACAGATTATGTGATCAGTTTGCATAAGCATTTGACTAAAGTACGTTCTCAAGTTTTTTCTTCACTTTCAGATTTTGATAAAGTATCAGGAACCAACCTACTTGTGTCTGGAGAATGGGTGGTAGTAAAAAGACACGTTAGAAAAGTCCTAAAACCCTGGTTTGATGGTCCATTCCGAGTGTTGTTGATCACAAGCACATCAGTGAAGCTCAAAGGAAAGCCTAATTGGAGTCATTTCAAGAAAGTGTTGACTCTAGAGACTTGAAAGGATGATGCTTTTTGGTTCCCCTTGTGTGACTGTTGATCTTGACCCAAAAGGATGTGGAAGAATTGTATGAAGACTTCGATCCCCAAAATCAGAGGCACTGTAGATCTCCAGTCTCCCCTCCATATGAGGTCAACGCTAGTTAGGGAAAGAACATCTGACTTTCCTATGCTTGGTCCGGTGTTATGGGAGGCTATTCATTAGGGATAGCTTGTCAAGTAGCCGGTGAAGAAACATGTGAAGCATTGGGACAGATGTTTAGGTTTAGGGAGAGAATAAAAATTCAAGGGGGGACTGTTAGAGATGTGTGAATTTTATTCTATGTTTGTATCTTTTGGACTCTAAAGGGTTACACTTTTCTTTGAAGCTGTAACAAACTTCTTCTAAGTCTTCTCTTATCGCAGCGGCCTCCCCTCTCTGCTGTTCCAGCTTTCTGTCTATGCAAGGCCATGAGGAGAAGGGGGGGAGGGGGGCAGTGTTTGTCTTCTATCTCCCCACAGTTGCTTTGAAGGATGCCTAAGCCAATCACGTAGCTTGATGATATATATACACATATTATTCGCTGCCTATAGAGAAGCACCTCCTTGAAGTGTCACATATGACGTATGCAGTATTGTTGTTAGGATAGCCGCCATTATAAGATGGCGGACACTTAGATGTTTACATTAAGTTCACATTCCAAAGTAGTGCATACTGCGCAGATGCTAGAGCGTTATCTCTTCTTCTCTTATCTTTTCTTCCTTTTTTAACCAATGAAATAATGCCTAACCCTCAGGGGAGAACCGCCCTCTTCTGAAGATGTATAATTGCTTTTACTTTTTGTAATAAAGGTAGAGATTGCATTGACCAGCTATGTGTCAGCGTCTAGTCTCTCATCCACGCGTGGATATTAACCCCTTGGGGGTACCTTGATTTGGAGCACCAGAGTGCATCTCAAATGCTCTGATTAGAGTGTCTTTAACACTATCTTGTTAGCTAGAGCATTTCTCTGGGACACTCTATCCTTGCCCTGTGTGTGTGCCTTGCAATGTACTATGGCCAGGCTAGAGGGTAGTTTAAGGGCAGCTAAAAGATCATCAATGAGGAGTGAATGAGAGATCTTCTTCCCATCTGCAGCAGTGAACCCCTGCCTTTGCCATATTACTCCATGATCCCACACTACCCCATGTGCATATCTACTGTCTGTGTAGATTGTGACTGGTTTGTTTGTATGTAGGGTACATGCTCTGGTGAGTGCAATTAGTTCGGCAGCCTGGGCTGATTGGACATGTATTGGTCTTGCTTCTAACACTATGTCAGGTAACATGACTATGGCATAGGCTGCGCAGAAGACAGTATCGAGTGGGCGTGAGCATGAGCCGTCAACAAATACTTCAGGTGCCCCTGTCACAGGCGTCGCTGACAAATCCATTCTGGGGAAGTCTCATACTCTAACACTTTGAGGCAGTTATGTGCGTCGGGCAGGGCGTCTTCTTCTCCTTTTAGCCCTATGAGTGCATTCAATATCGGTGCTGGCCCTGCCGAATGTGGGGCATATTTGATTTGTAAGGAAGGGTCACTTAACAAGAGTATCTCATATCCTGACAGGATGGGCTGACATGTGTTGGGTGTGTATGCCTCGTAGTAACCCCACTACAACATGAGTTGTGTGTAGGATGGTGGGGTACCCCAGTGTAAGAGGGGTCGCGAGCTCCACCATCATAGCACAAGCCGCAAGAGTACGCAGACATGCCGGCATGCCTTGTACGGATACCGGCATTATCTTTGAGAAAAAAACACAAGGACGCAACTTGCTTCCATGTTCTTGTGTTAGCACCCCAGCAATGGTTTTACAATTTTGGCGCACAAACATGTGGAACGGCAGCTTATAGTCAGGGAGGCCCAATCCTGGGCTACACATCAGAGAACATTTTAACATATCAAAAGCATTCAACATTTCCTCAGACCATCTTATGAGCTCTGGTTTGTCTTCCAGAGTGGCTTGCCTCAGGATATTATCATAGTAGGAACAGTCAGGGATCCATTGTCTGCAATAATTTATCATACCAAGGAAGGACAATATTTCCTTCTTGGTGTGTGGGGTGACCAGTCCCGCTACAGACTGGACTCGCTCCGGACTGATCCGCCTTTCGCCTTCTGTGAGGACAAAGCCCAAGTCCTCAACTTGCTTTTTACACCATTGCATTTTCTTGCGTGACACCTTGTGTCCACATTCTGATAACCATTTTAACAAAGATACACCATCAGTAACATTGGCCTCCTCTGACATGTATAGCAGTCTATTTGGGCTTCATTTGTGGGAGGGGCGGAGGCTCTACTTAAACCAGGCACAGCCCCACCTAGGGGCGGGCGTTTCTCAGTTGCACAGGGGATGCTGGTGTGTCAGCAGGGTGCTCTCTCCTCTGCTAGGAGGTTTCTTTCATTACAGTATGGAGCTGAAATGGAGCTTTTTTTCTGCCCGTGGCTACCGTAGGGCCGCGTGCGCCATGTATGTAAGTTAATTGTGCCGTGTCTGTCTTTCCGGCCGGCTGGAATCTGACTTTCTTGCGAGCGGAAGGCATCGCCTCAAAATCGTCCGCCTCAGGTTTGTGTTATCGGAGTTAATCGATTCCTTTCACTTTGTTTATTAGGTAACCTGATTCAGTTCCCCTTCTATCTCATGTGTTTTACGTTTACGTCGTTTCGCTTTGAAAAGTTGCTTCAGCCTGTACGCGGTAGGGAAGGTTTACCTGGGCTGCATGTGATGTTATGTTGGAGATTGGATGCAGCTGTTGCTTGTTACGGCTCTTGCTATAGCAATCACTTCCCATGTGACCCGCCCCTCCCCCGCAATCAGGGCTGCGTTTACACTTCAACTCTTTAAGCCAGGTTCGCCCTGTCAGTTGAGACGCTGCCTTCTCATGTCTGCTCTTTCAACATGCTCATTTTCGGAGCGGTGCTCTAGTCCGCTCTCGCATCACGTTTACGCTCCACGCATGGTCACAACAGCGGGTAAATCTGTCTTATTCTCTGTGCATTTATTTATTTTCTGTCATCCTGTGTTTTGCACTCATACCCCTTTTGCCTTTATATGTTTTCTTGCACCACACTCAGACCGGTGTCACATTGCAAGAACGCGTTCATGTCACCGTCACAGTTTGTTTATGCCTCGTTCACTGCAGGCTGCGGTCATACCAAATTTTACGCTTGGCCTATTGCCAGAGTTTGGGTTCACACTACCGCTATGACTCCGGGTTTTTACTTTCACGTTTACGTCCTATGTTCCCGCCCATCCATGGACGCATCTTACGTCGGCTGTTACAGCAAGTTAATACTCCTTTCACGCTCCAGATGAGTTCACACATTTGCTGTTACATCTAGTACTACACTCCATTCCCCGCTAGAACTGCGTCCATACGTTCGCTGTCGCGGCGCTATCCTATTCCGCTCACATTCAGGTCTGCAACTCATTCCAGCTCCACAGTCACCCATCTGCTGGCACACCATGCTCCCATTCAAGCCACATTCTCCTGTTGGTTTCTACGTCACGGTTGTTTTACTCGATAGTCACACTGAGGCAGTTGGTGGCTCCGGGCAGGGCCGGTGCTATAATAAGGCAGACCAAGCGGCTGCCTTAGGGCGCATAGAAGGGGGGGGCTCCAAAATTGAAGTTTTTTTTTTTTATCACTTTTGTGATGTGATCATGGGGGCGCTAAAATGGAGCTTCACTTGTGCTGGCAAAAATCCTTGCACCGGCCCTGGCTCCGGGGCCACTCTCCTGTCGAACATGACAGGCATCAATGGTCATTTCCTTTACATCTGGTTTTTCTGCGCATATACATCAAGTGGGTCTTTTCTCTAGTTGCAAAAAAAAATAAAAATCTTTTGTCTGCTCTGCTTTACTTCTGGTTTGTATTCACTAAGATTGCTCCCACGGCCCCAGTTCAATAAACAGCCTCTCAGCTGAGGCCAGTGGGTCATTAGGGTCGAGCTTCCTACTCACTACTGTTTCTTTCAAGTTTTTCAGTTGTTTGTCGCGACAAGGGACTTGACTTTGCAAATCGCCTGCCTCAGGTTTTGGTTGTTCTCTCTTCTCCGGTTCCTATTCCACGTTTGCATTTTTAAGTTTTATGGTTGGGTTCGGTTTTTATGCTTATGTCCGTGGTGCGGATTACTAATGTCCATACCTGTCAGCAATCACGTTCCTTTCTAGGCCACGTTTAGACGTCCCAATCATCCTAGTTGCTGCTTTTTCCATCATGTTGGGCCCATTCTTATTTACCTTCACCCATCACGTACATCTAGGACGGCCTCATGGCCCCGGGGGCCCCTTACTTGCTGGGCCGCAAGGCCACCGCGGCCCCTTGATTTCTTTGGCCTCATGGCCGCGGAGGCCCCATGACTGCTTTGGCCTCAGGGAGCAGGGATTCCATGACCGCTCCGACCCTATGGTGTCGGGGGCATGACGACCGCTTCGGCCCCTCGGCGTCAGGGTCTTGAGGACTACCTTGACCTCACGGCTTGGGGACCTCATGACTGCTTTGGTTTCATGACTGCTTTGGTCTCATGGCGCTGGGGGTCCCATGACTGCCTTGGGCCCATGGCGCTAGGGGCCCCATGGCTGCTTGGCCGCATGCCTTGTGGGCCCCATGGCTGCTTGGCCGCATGACTCGAGGTCCTCGCGATTTCTGTGGCCTCAATGCTTTGGGGGCCCATGTTTGCTTTGGCCTCATGGCTATGGGGGCCCCCTATGGTGGCTCGGGTCTCATGGCTTGGGGGCCCATATGATTACTTGGCCTCAGGATTTGGGGGGCCCCATGTTCGCTTTGCTTCATGGCTTGGGGACCCCATGACTGCTTGGCCTCATGGCGTTGAGGGCTCGCTGATTGCTTCGGCTTCATGGCTTCGGGGGCTCGAAGGCTGCTTCGCCCCATGGCTTGAGGGCTCGGCGACTGCTTCGGCTCCATGGCTTCGGGGGCAAGATGACCGCTTCGGCCCCATGGCTTCGGGGGCACAATGACCGCTTCGGCTCCATGGCTTCGGGGGCACAATGACTGCTTCGGCCCATGGCTTCGGGGGCACGATGACCACTTCGGCCCCATGGCTTCGGGGACACCATGACCACTTCGGCCCCATGGCTTCGGGGGCACCATGACCACTACGGCCCCATGGCTTTGGGGGCACGATGACCACTTCGGCTCCATGGCTTCGGGGGCATGATGACCGCTTCGGCCCCATGGCTTCGGGGGCACGATGACGCTTCGGCACCATGGCTTCGGGGTCACGATGACCACTTCGGCCCCATGGCTTCGGGGGCACGATGACCGCTTCGGCTCCATGGCTTCGGGGCATGATGACCGCTCGGCCCCGTGGCTTCGGGGCAAGATGACCGCTCGGCCCTGTGGCTTCGGGGCACCATGACCGCTCGGCCCCATGGCGTCGGGGCACAATGACCGCCGGCTCCATGGCTTCGGGGCACAATGACCACTTCGGCCCATGGCTTCGGGGCACGATGACCACTTCGGCCCCATGGCTTCGGGGCACCATGACCACTTCGGCCCCATGGCTTCGGGGCACCATGACTGCTTCGACCCCATGGTTTCGGGGACCGACGACTGTTTTTCGTCCTGCCTGGCGATTTACCCGGTGGGTTGAACTTCCGTGCATCCAGGTTGATTTGACCCATATGTCGCACACCCATATCTGCTTCTTTGTTCATCCGGGCGCAGGCCACTTTTCCAAAGTCTGTCGGTGGTGCATCCATTGTCTGCCACGCTTCCCCAGGCGTACTCTTCCTTAATGGAGCTCAGCCTGGTTAGGGTCACCTGCCATGCGGGTCAGGCGATTTTTTCCAGTTACATTAGCCGGTCCGGTATTCAGTCCAGACCCTCGGTTTTAATTATCATAGTTATAACTTCCTGCGGTCTGTCAGTTAGGTATCGCACGTACATACGCATTCGTTCTGCATACCACAGGCGGTATCGCCGTGCGGCTCCACCCACCAGGCAGTCCTTGCCATTGCACTCCCCTGTTCTTCTAGTCCCCTCGGCAAACATAATTTTTATTCACCATTTTGTTCTGCTTCACAGTCGTAATTCCCTTGGCTGGTCTCTCTTTATCACCACATAGCTTTCCACCAGACTCTCCTCTTATGGCACCACTCTCCCTGCTGGTTCCACCGTCGCTTTGCTCCCTCTGCCGGGCACTTGCTTTACTGCCTGCTCCCTCGGCCGGAGAATCTTTTACCGCACAGCTACCTTCACCGGATAGTCGGATATGCTTACTCTCTGGGTTTAGGCTTTCCTACTGTCCCTCTTCTGGACAGGCTTCATCTGGCAGACTTTGGGTGCCGCATGGATTCTTTCCGTTTGCTCCTCATTTCTGCATTGCTTCCTTCGCTGGTCACTCCTTGTTACCATTCCGTTCTCTCTGCGTAGACTTAATCGTGGTACATTCAGGATGAGCTGCGGCGCCGCTGCCGCCACATACAACGTATCATTATTGTCATTGGAGCGTGGGCCACCCCCGGGTGTCATAGCTCTTGTTCATTCTGTTAGTCCTTTGTTCTCTAACTCAACGCCCTCAGCCCATTACATCCTAATCATCCACATTCAATTATTTATGTCACACTTAGGCTTCTGTTTTAAACCTATTGCCTGTACTTGTTGCATTCTTAACCCCACGTTTTCAATCACCATAGTTGGTTGCCCGCTTATGTTTTTCTAACGTGCAACAATCAATGTGGCCAGCTCACAAACTCCTGCCTGGTCAACAGATCACCTGTCTGGCCATGCTCCCCCCCCCAGGACCAGACGTAAATTTCCGGAGTTCAAGTCATTGGTGTCATCGGCCACCTACTTTCAGGTTCTCGTACCGAATGACTCTCGTCATTAGGTGTCACCGGCCACGTTGGTCTGGTCTCGTGTTCACGATATGCGCCTGTCACGTTTTTTCAGGAAATGTAGTCATTTGAGGTATCGCATATCACATCGGTTAGGCCCATGGTGTAATCCCGCCTGTTCTTTCTTTAGGCCACTTTTTAGGCATTTTCTTGTTTACCCCTCATATTGTCATTTGCATTACCATGCCGGTTACCTTTTCAATCAGCCAGGTCTGCGAACTTAATCGCTAGCAGCTTACCGCAATTGCACTCCTTCACTCTCGTGAGGGCATCGACAGGATTCCATATACTACGTGCTTAGCTTATTGCTTTACATCCTCTCCTGGCCTACATGGTATTTTTCGGGCCCTTCTTTACATAGTGTAGACAGTTAGGCTCAGTTCTCCGGTCCCATAAGGCTAGGGGGTGTGGCGAAACCAACCGCGCCACTGGGTTTTGGAAGGGACAGATTGCCAGCCTCTTGCCCCAGGATTATGGGCCCTCTCATCAGCCCATGCTAAACTTAAACCCCATGGCGATTTGACTGTGTTTGTGGCATCTGAGCGCTGTTTGGATATATTGAGCGCTCAGATCCAAGCCATCTGGGGATATGTTAAATGTCTGTGTGTACTGTAAAGGGTGGGACATTGTATATTGAATAATGATGTCTGTCCTATTGTCCCCACGTGTGTATTGGCGATATCCCTTTGTCCTGAGAGATAATTGAATGAGTCCTCGATTGTCTCCAGGACAGAAGACATTGTGTATTCTCCTGCCTGTGATGATTACATTAACCTGTGTAGGGTAATTGTATCACAGGTAGAGGGGAGGGATATGCTGGGGGTGTCTGTATTGTCCCATTGTGTGTGATTGGCTGCTGTATCCCCTGTGTCGCAGTCTTCCTTCTGGTCCCCTAGGGGAGTGTCCACCAGGTGGGAGACCTGCATAAATACCGGGCAGGTAGCCCTCAATAAAGTGAGAATTCCTGTTTAACCATTAATATGGAGCCTCGTCTCGTACTTGGGGGGGGAATTGCTACGTCAGAACGTTCTCTTGCCTGTTCCAGGAAAGGAGGACTTCGTATGGTTCCAGTTCGGTGGATTCCAGCGGTTGTGGGTTGCTGTGCTCTTCGCCAGGGGAATCGCCCGAACGGTATTAACCCTCACTATACCGGGTTATACCGTAACAACTGGTGGCAAGCAGCGGGATCGTTCCTACAGCCAGAAGGACAGCAACAGAAGGCACCGTGGATTTTACAATTTGAGGGCAAAGCGTGTCCCAGTACAGCACCGGTATGGAACCACTAGTGGAGTATGATGAGGGTGTCATGGATGACCGAGATGCAGTCCGCAAAGGCATCTGGTACCAGGCACTGGGTATTGTGGAGTATCTGCGGGACGAGAGGCTCCCCAAGGACGAGCAGCGACAGCAGAAGCGAGTAGCCCTGCGGATGCCCTTCCTAGGAGAGCAGCCCCTGGAAGAGTGGGTAGAAGACCTGAAGCACCTGGTAAGGCGGGAGATGTGGCTGGAAGATGCCTACCAGGCACTCTGGTGGTATGAAGCTCGGTACCTACCCCGACAGCCGAGCATGACATGCCAGAGGGAGAGGAGTTTGATGGTCCTGGCTTGTTATGGGAGACTTTTTCAGAGCTGGAGTTTGGGAGCCCTACACAAGCCCGGTTCAGGGACCTCTTTGAGTGGCGGGAGAGCAGGTATGACTGGGACGACACTCACAAAATTGAGCAAGACCTGGTCCACCTGGTGACCCGGGAGATGGAGCTGGAACAGGACTACCAGCAGCTGTTCCACTCCAGTGAGAGGGCTCAGCGAGAGAGCAGAGTGTCAGACCCAGGTCCAGAGCCCTTCAGCTGGGAGGATATTGTGGAGGTCTACTGGGAAGAACCCCAGGTGGCCGGTGGAGATGGGACCGAGGTCTCTCCACCGGTCCTGCAGGGAATTGGGAGCCCAGTCTCCATTCCCCAGCGGCAGGCTGAGTTACAGGGGGCAGAGACAGTCGGTCCTGTCCCCCAGCGGCAGAGTCAAGTGCAGGGAATTGGGAGCCCAGGCTCCATTTCCCATCGGCAGAGTGTCCAGCAGGGAATAGAGAGCCCAGTCTCCTTTCCCCAGCAGCAGGACACTGTATTGGGAGCGGAGACAGACGGTCTCCCTCCCCAGAGGCTGGAAGTATGTATGGGAGAGGAGCTTGTTACCCCCTCTCCCCAGCGGCAGGCTAAGTTACAGGGGGCAGAGACAGTCGGTCCTGGCCCCCAGCAGCAGAGTTACTTACTGGGAGAGGAGAGCCTTGTCCTCCCTCCCCATCGGCAGAGAGTCCGGCAGGGAATAGAGAGCCCAGTCTCCTTTCCCCAGCAGCAGGACACTGTGTTGGGAGCGGAGACAGTCGGTCTCCCTTCCCAGCGGCTGGAAGTATGTCTGGGAGAGAAGCTTGTTACCTGCTCTCCCCAGCGGCAGCCGGATTTTAAGGGAGTAGGGACAGTCGGTCCTGCTCCCCAGCAGCAGTATGTTTTGCAGGGAGAGAAGAGCATCGTCTCCATTCCCCATCGGCCGTGTGATTTACAGGGAATTGGGAGCCCAGTCTCCATCCCCCAGCGGCAGTTTAACGCACCAGGGGGAGACAGTAAGCCCCACAACAGTGCAGATGGGACCGTGGTCTCTGCACTCACAGCACAGGGGGTAGGGACAGTCGGTCCTGTCCCCCAGCAACAGGGCCATTTAGCCAAAGGGGAGACAGTCGGTCTCCCCCCACAGCAGCATGGTGGTCTATCTAAAGGGGAGACAGTCGGTCTCCCCCTACAACAACCAGGCTCCAACCAGGCTACTTCCGTGGTAGCGCTGGCACCAGGGCAGAGTACCGCTGGTCCTGCCCACTCAGCAACCCACTCAGGCAGTCTACCAGTCCCCCACACAGCCGTAGTGAGGCACATGGACATGGACAGGTTTATCCCTTGCTCAGGTGTAGTAACCATTTATTGTGGGTGGGCTGTACTGCTGTTTCTGTTTTGTGGGTGGGCTGCTGGACTAACAAGGGCACTGACCGGCAGAAGGTCAGATACCCTGTTAGTCTGTTTGGAAAAGGGGAGATGTGTGGCGAAACCAACCGCGCCACTGGGTTTTGGAGGGGACAGATTGCCAGCCTCTTGCCCCAGGATTATGGGCCCTCTCATCAGCCCATGCTAAACTTAAACCCCATGGCGATTTGACTGTGTTTGTGGCATCTGAGCGCTGTTTGGATATATTGAGCGCTCAGATCCA
The DNA here is from genome assembly GCA_033119425.1 of Bufotes viridis. Lineage (NCBI taxonomy): Eukaryota > Metazoa > Chordata > Amphibia > Anura > Bufonidae > Bufotes > Bufotes viridis. The sequence goes on along the minus strand of CM065589.1, from coordinate 1,875,124 downwards.
AGCCATCTGGGGATATGTTAAATGTCTGTGTGTACTGTAAAGGGTGGGACATTGTATATTGAATAATGATGTCTGTCCTATTGTCCCCACGTGTGTATTGGCGATTTCCCTTTGTCCTGAGAGATAATTGAATGAGTCCTCGATTGTCTCCAGGACAGAAGACATTGTGTATTCTCCTGCCTGTGATGATTACATTAACCTGTGTAGGGTAATTGTATCACAGGCAGAGGGGAGGGATATGCTGGGGGTGTCTGTATTGTCCCATTGTGTGTGATTGGCTGCTGTATCCCCTGTGTCGCAGTCTTCCTTCTGGTCCCCTAGGGGAGTGTCCACCAGGTGGGAGACCTGCATAAATACCGGGCAGGTAGCCCTCAATAAAGTGAGAATTCCTGTTTAACCATTAATACGGAGCCTCGTCTCGTACTTGGGGGGGAATTGCTACGTCAGAACGTTCTCTTGCCTGTTCCAGGAAAGGAGGACTTCGTATGGTTCCAGTTCGGTGGATTCCAGCGGTTGTGGGTTGCTGTGCTCTTCGCCAGGGGAATCGCCCGAACGGTATTAACCCTCACTATACCGGGTTATACCGTAACACAACTAACTGCTCGCACCACAACTAAGTCTTCAGGTTTAGTTAGTATCGTCCACGCTTCCTCCTGAACGCTTCCCGTTTCCCAGTTCCTCTCTCGTGCATTGGGGCAGTATCTGCCATTCAGAGTTCTGTCCTGGCTCTATCCGCAGGCTGGATGCGGGCATCATTATGGTTGACTTAGGTACCCGAACTTCGTGGGAGACATTGCTTCACAGTCTGGATCAGGGGTTTCTTTGTACAGGCCATTCAAGTCTCTTTTCACCCTACATGTCTGGTTTTTGCCACCCTTTTATAGGCCTACCCACGGACATGGCTACAGGCACACCACTAGCCATTTAGTTAGGTAAGATGGTTCTTGCAGTTACGGTGGGTCTCGGTGTTCATCCCACTAGGGCTCTTCGGCTTTCGTGTCCGTATCCCTGACCACAAGTATAGCAGTCTATTTGGGCTGCATTTGTGGGAGGGGCGGAGGCTCTACTTAAACCAGGCACAGCCCCACCTAGGGGCGGGCGTTTCTCAGTTGCCCCACCCTCCCTCCCTTTCTTTTTCACTTCTACAGGGTAGGCCACCCTTTTATAGGCCTACCCACGGACATGGCTACAGGCACACCACTAGCCATTTAGTTAGGTAAGATGGTTCTTGCAGTTACGGTGGGTCTCGGTGTTCATCCCACTAGGGCTCTTCGGCTTTCGTGTCCGTAGCCCTGACCACAAACAATATGTGGACGATTTGTCACTGTGCAGTATCAGCACTGAACCTAGGGGGGGTGCCATGGTTTCAAAGTGGCTTGGAGGACAATGCTGTACACAACTGGTGAATCAGCATATCCCTGTGGCATCCGGCCCCAGGTTAGCTGCCGTCCCTCAAAGAAAAAAACCAAAAAGTAGTCTGGTACGCTTATTAACTGGGATTGAGAAGAAGGCATTCTTCAAATCAATAACACTAAACCAGGCGGCTTCTGCGGGTATGGAGGATAAGAGGGCGGTGATGTCTGGAACTAGGGGTGCAATGGGTACAATGAGATTGTTGATTGCCCTAAAATCCTGTAGAGGGGTCCGACTCTCTCAAAGGTCCCTTGTACAAATCTTTGTTTAACACACTAGAGGTGGCACCGCTGTCTACCATAAACCCTGCTTTTCTTCCTGCTACTTTAAGTAAGATGATAGGCGTGTCTTTCCAGTGTGATGTGACCTGTGTGAAAGTTGGGGTGACTCCTTCCGGGCCCCGTCAGTAGGCTTGCTGATTGTTCCAGTCAATAGGGAATCTGGGCTGGTTCTGTGTGTTCTGTCTCGGCTGTTGTTGGTTATGTGCTACCTGCACTGATGTGTTTCTACGTGGTGCCGTGCACTGCCTTGCCCAGTGTCCTTCCTGCCCACAATTATAACAGCTGGTGTTTGAATATGGGTTTACGATCTGTTCTCTGTCTCCCTGCCTGTAGTTTCCACCTCTCCCCCTGCGTCTGCCTCTACCCCTCCCTCTTGTGCCTGCATACAAGTGTGGAGCTGTGAGTTTCCTCACATCAAAACATCCCGCTGCTTGCTTTTCATAAAGATGTTTCTCAAAGTCCTTCGTGTTATCGGATGTCCATGATGAAACATTTTGTTTCACAGTGAGGATAAGTTTATCTGACAGGTTGTTAATGAATGTGGAAATGATTAAGCTGTCATTCTGGTGCACGGGTAAACCGGCCCCCAGCTTCCAGCAATCCATGAATCGTTTCCAGAATTCAGTGACAGTCTCGGCAGGTTTTTGTTTACATGCCACTGCTACAGGGAGTGAGGACTTCTGTTTGAACACTCCACTCATGTGTTCCTGTACCTGTGTCCATATCTCTTTTATGCCATCGGGTGTGTTACAGATGTAATTATCTGCCTCTGAGTTTGGTTGGATTTCTGAGATGGTTTTCACCTTTTTCCAATCCCATTCTGTGTGTGTGCCTATATTTCCATCAGCAGCCTCCATTGTCTCAGTCCACCCTGCTAAGTTGCCTACCCATGGGTTTACTAAATATTAGTTTGTAGGACTAACTCTTGACACATAAATTTTACATGTTTCACCTGGTTCAGGTTTGGGGTAATCAGTCTTGGATCCCCGCCCTCCCATTGTTGTATTCAGAGAATATTTGGAACAATATCTGCCCAGGGCTGGCTGTGCTGGATATAAGGAATATTCCTCTGAATCCCTAACGACTAGCGCTGTTTTGAATCGCCACTTGCGTTCGGTATTTCTGGGTTATAACGGATGTCTCCTCGCCAGAGTACCGAGGCGTCTAACGATTCTCACAACGCATACAAGTTTACTCAACACAATTTCACAGAGTATTAATAACAATGAAGAGCGACTGTGCACTTACCAACCAGTCTGCCGTTCATACAAACAGATAATCTACTTCTACAAGATCTTATAACATCTATGCATATTTGACATGTAAGAGTTAATCCAAGCCTTGACTTCCCTGTTCCCTGAACAGCGGTATTTTGGAGTGCACTCCCCTCTTTGTATCTATGCACAACTCCCTGAGTTGTGTTACGTGTGTCCCTGACACAGCTTCTGTAGCTCTCTAGTCTAAAATAAGGTTCATCCGTACTTACTATTGTAGATCGAGACGTGGCCGGTGCCCTCGGATCGGGCAGGGGACAAAAATCAATGTCACTTCTCACCAGACCCGAGGACGACCTCTCGATCCCGGACGAGCCCCCAAATTGATAGGATGATAATAAAAGATAACTAGATGCATCAGCTTGGATTAAGTCCTTTCTGGCGCCAGGAGAGTAATTATGACCATATCAGACACGACACATATGATGATCAAAATCACTCTGTTTATTGATAATAAGGTTCAAGCCTTTATAGGACATTATACGCCCTTTCATTATTCAATCATCTTTTTCCAAACAATATAGCCTCCAATCATAATGAGACACATACCGTCATACAACATACTTTCCCCAGTTACATCCTGGCCTTCATGCTCCACGTACTAGCTGACACGGACAAGATAAGGAATTCCGGTTAGATACTCGGCTGCCCAGAACATTTGGTTATGACAGAATGTTCTTACACAAAGTTCAAGACAGCATCTTCCTTCATATACTGTGTGTGCTGCAGAGCTGTGTGTGTATACTGTGTGTGCTGCAGAGCTGTGTGTGTAGACTGTGTGTCCTGGAGAGCTGTGTATGTATACTGTGTGTGCTGTAGAGCTCTTCGTGTATACTGTGTGTACTGCAGAGCTGTGTGTGTATACTGTGTGTGCTGCAGAGCTGTGTGTGTATACTGTGTGTGCTGCAGAGCTGTGTGTGTATACTGTGTGTCCTGCAGAGCTGTGTATATATACTGTGTGTGCTGTAGAGCTCTGCGTGTATACTGTGTGTGCTGCAGAGCTGTGCGTGTATACTGTGTGTGCTGCAGAGCTGTGCGTGTATACTGTGTGTGCTGCAGAGCTGTGCGTGTATACTGTGTGTGCTGCAGAGCTGTGCATGTATACTGTGTGTGCTGCAGAGCTGTGCGTGTATACTGTGTGTGCTGCAGAGCTGTGCGTGTATACTGTGTGCTGCCGAGCTGTGTGTGTATACTTAGTGTGCTGTAGAGCTGTGTGTGTATTCTGTGTGTGCTGCAGAGCTGTGTGTGTATACTGTGTGTGCTGCAGAGCTGTGTGTGTATACTGTGTGTGCTGCAGAGCTGTGCGTGTATACTATGTGTGCTGCATAGCTCTGCATATATACTGTGTGTGTGCTGCAGAGCTGTGCATGTATACTGTGTGTGCTGTAGAGCTGTGCGTGTATACTGTGTGTGCTGCAGAGCTGTGCATGTATACTGTGTGTGCTGCAGAGCTGTGCATGTATACTGTGTGTGCTGCAGAGCTGTGTGTGTATACTGTGTGCTGCAGAGCTGTGTGTGTATACTGTGTGTCCTGCAGAGCTGTGTATGTATACTGTGTGTTCTGTAGAGCTCTGCGTGTATACTGTGTGTGCTGCAGAGCTGTGTGTGTATACTGTGTGTGCTGCAGAGCTGTGCATGTATACTGTGTGTGCTGCAGAGCTCTGCCTGTATACTGTGTGTGTGCTGCAGAGCTGTGCGTGTATACTGTGTGTGCTGCAGAGCTGTGTGTGTATACTGTGTGTGCTGCAGAGCTGTGTGTGTATACTGTGTGTGCTGCAGAGCTGTGTGCATATACTGTGTGCTGCAGAACTGTGTGTGTATACTGTGTGTGCTGCAGAGCTGTGTATGTATAATGTGTGTGCTGTAGAGCTCTGCAGGTATACTGTGTGTGCTGCACAGCTGTGTGTGTATACTGTGTGCTGCGGAGCTGAGCCTGTATACTGTGTGTGTGCTGCAGAGCTGTGCGTGTATACTGTGTGTGTGCTGTAGAGCTGTGCGTGTATACTGTGTGTTCTGCAGAGCTGTGCGTGTATACTGTGTGTGCTGCAGACCTCTGCAAGTATACTGTGTGTGCTGCAGAGCTGTGTGTGTATACTGTGTGTGCTTCAGAGCTGTGTGTGTATACTGTGTGTGCTGCAGAGCTGTGTGTGTATACTGTGTGTGCTGCAGAGCTTTGTATGTATACTGTGTGTGCTGTAGAGCTCTGCGTGTATACTGTGTGTGTGCTAAAGAGCTGTGCGTGTATAATGTGTGTGCTGCAGAGCTGTGCGTGTATACGGTGTGCGCTGCAGAGCTCTGCGTGCATATTGTGTGTGCTGCAGAGCTGTGTGTGTATACTGTGTGTGCTGTAGAGCTGTGTGTGTAAAATGTGTGTGTGCTGCAGAGCTCTGTATTTATACTGTGTGTGCTGCAGAGCTCTACGTGTATACTGTGTGTGCTTCAAAGCTGTGTGTGAATAACATGTGTGCTGCAGAGCTGTGCGTGTATACTGTGTGTGCTGTTAAGCTCTGCGTGTATACTGTGTTGGCTGTAGAGCTGTGCGTGTATACTGTGTGTGCTGCAGAGCTCTACGTGTATACTGTATGTGCTACAGATCTGTGCGTGTATACTGTGTGTGCTGCAGAACTGTGCGTGTATACTGTGTGTGCTGCAGAGCTGTGCATGTATACTGTGTGTGCTGCAGAGCTCTACGTGTATACTGTGTGTGCTGCAGAGCTGTGCGTGTATAATGTGTGTGTGGCAGAGCTCTGCGTGTATACTGTGTTTGCTGCAGAGCTGTGTGTGTATACTGTGTGTGCCATAGAGCTCTGCGTGTATAATGTGTGTGCTTCAGAGCTGTGTGTGTATACTGTGTGTGCTGCAGAGCTCTGCGTGTATAATGTGTGTGCTGCAGAGCTGTGTGTGTATACTGTGTGCTGCAGAGCTGTGTGTGTATACTGTGTGTGCTTCAGAGCTGTGCGTGTATACTGTGTGTGCTGCAGAGCTGTGTGTGTATACTGTGTGTGCTGCAGAGCTGTGTGTGTATACTGTGTGTGCTGCAGAGATCTGCGTGTATACTGTGTGTGCTGTAGAGCTCTGCATGTATACTGTGTGTGCTGCAGAGCTGTGTGTGTATACTGTGTGTGCTGTAGAGGTCTGCGTGTATACTGTGTGTGCTTTAGAGCTGTGCGTGTATACTGTGTGTGCGGCAGAGCTGTGCGTGTATACTGTGTGTGCTGCAGAGCTGTGTGTGTATACTGTGTGTGCTGCAGAGCTGTGCATGCATACTGTGTGTGCTGCAGAGCTGTGCATGCATAATGTGTGTGCTGCAGAGCTGTGAGTGTATAATGTGTGTGCTGCAGATCTGTGTGTATATACTGTGTGTACTGCAGAGCTCTTTGTGTATACTGTGTGTGCTGTAGAGCTCTGCGTGTATACTGTGTGTGTGCTGCAGAGCTGTGTGTGTATACTGTGTGTGCTGCAGAGCTGTGCGTGTATACTGTGTGTGCTGCAGAGCTGTGCGTGTATAATGTGTGCTGCAGAGCTGTGTGTGTATACTGTGTGTGCTGCAGAGCTCTGCGTGTATACTGTGTGCGCTGCAGAGCTGTGTGTGTATACTGTGTGCGCTGCAGAGCTGTGTGTGTATACTGTGTGTGCTGCAGAGCTGTGTGTGTATACTGTGTGTGCGGCAGAGCTGTGCGTGTATACTGTGTGTGTGCTGCAGAGCTGTGCGTGTATACTGTGTGTGCTGCAGAGCTGTGCGTGTATACTGTGTGCGGATTCTGCAGACTAATGAGGGGAGACACATTTACTTGGATAATCTGGACCGGGACGGACAGATATAAAAGACAGCGCTGCAAGGTAAGAGGCTTTATCTCACATCCTATCTCTGCCTCCCTGACCGGTTGTTTGGCTCGAGGGATTGTTGGAGGAAGGTTCGTATAAAGTCCTTTTACAGTCGAGTCCATATTGATAAAGAACCTTGAACGTTGAAAATACCGATGATTGTTGGGTTTAGTTTCTGATCATTAGTAACTTTGATTGAGATGTTTTTGGTCGGGCTTTAGGAGTCACGGTATACGTCTTGTTTGTTCTTTACTGTGTTTAGAAAATTGGAGAACATTATAGAAAGAGAAATAAAAGTCCTTGGACTCCGATGTCCGGTTTGTAGACATTTGTTTTGTATAATAAATCTCAGAAACAGAGTACACTAGGTGATATAGTGAGGAAGCTCTGAGGAAACTGAGGCTCAGTAACAGAGTACACTAGGTGATATAGTGAGGAAGCTCTGAGGAAACTGAGGCTCAGTAACAGAGTACACTAGGGGATATAGTGAGGAAGCTCTGAGGAACCTGAGGCTCAGTAACAGAGTACACATAGGTGATATAGTGAGGAAGCTCTGAGGAAAGTGTGGCTCAGTACAGAGTACACTAGGTGATATAGTGAGGAAGCCGTGAGGAAACTGAGGATCAGTAACAGAGTACACTAGCTGATATAGTGAGGAAGCTCTGAGGAACCTGAGGCTCAGTAACAGAGTACACTAGGTAATATAGTGAGGAAGCTCTGAGGAAACTGAGGCTCAGTAACAGAGTACACTAGGTGATATAGTGGGGAAGCTCTGAGGAAACTGAGGCTCAGTAACAGAGTACACTAAGGGTTATAGTGAGGAAGCTCTGAGTAAAGTGTGGCTCAGTACAGAGTACACTAGGTGATATAGTGAGGAAGCCCTGAGGAAACTGAGGCTCAGTAACAGAGTACACTAGCTGATATAGTGAGGAAGCTCTGAGGAACCTGAGGCTCAGTAACAGAGTACACTAGGGGATATAGTGGGGAAGCTCTGAGGAAACTGGGGCTCAGTAACAGAGTACACTAGGTGATATAGTGAGGAAGCACTGAGGAAACTGAGGCTCAGTAATAGAGTACACTAGGTGATATAGTGAGGAAGCTCTGAGGAAACTGAGGCTCAGTAACAGAGTACACAAGGGGATATAGTGAGGAAGCTCTGAGGAAAGTGTGGCTCAGTAACAGAGTACATTAGCTGATATAGTGAGGAAGCTATGAGGAACCTGAGGCTCAGTAACTGAGTACACTAGGTGATATAGTGAGGAAGCTCTGAGAAAACTGAGGCTCAGTAACAGAGTACACTAGGTGATATAGTGAGGAAGCTCTAAGGAAACTGAGGCTCAGTAAAAGAGTACACTAGGTGATATAGTGGGGAAGCTCTGAGGAAACTGAGGCTCAGTAACAGAGTACACTAGGGGTTATAGGTAGGAAGCTCTGAGGAAACTGAGGCTCAGTAACAGAATACACTAGGTGATATAGTGGAAAAGCTCTGAGGAAACTGAGGCTCAGTAACAGAGTACACTAGGGGTTATAGGTAGGAAGCTCTGAGGAAACTGAGGCTCAGTAACAGAATACACTAGGTGATATAGTGGAAAAGCTCTGAGGAAACTGAGGCTCAGAAACAGAGTATACTAGGTGATATAGTGAGGAAGCTCTGTGGAGACTGAGGCTCAGTAACAAAGTACACTAGGGGATATAGTGGGGAAGCTTTGAGGAAACTGGGGCTCTGTAACAGAGTACACTAGGTGATATAGTGAGGAAGCTCTGAGGAAAGTGTGGCTCAGTATAGAGTACACTAGGTGATATAGTGAGGAAGCCCTGAGGAAACTGAGGCTCAGTAACAGAGTACACTAGCTGATATAGTGAGGAAGCTCTGAGGAAGCTGAGGCTCAGTAACAGAGTACACTAGGTGATATAGTGAGGAAGCTCTGAGGAAACTGAGGCTCAGTAACAGAGTACACTAGGTGATATAGTGGGGAAGCTCTGAGGAAACTGAGGCTCAGTAACAGAGTACACTAGGTGATATAGTGGGGAAGCTCTGAGGAAACTGAGGCTCAGTAACAGAGTACACTAGGTGATATCGTGAGGAAGCTCTGTGGAGACTGAGGCTCAGTAACAGAGTACACTAGATAATATAGTGGGGAAGCTCTGAGAAAACAGATGCTCAGTAACAAAGTACACTAGGGGATATAGTGGGGAAGCTCTGAGGAAATTGGGGCTCAGTAACAGAGTACACTAGGGGTTATAGTGAGGAAGCTCTGAGGAAACTGAGGCTCAGTAACAGAGTACACTAGGTGATATAGTGAGGAAGCTCTGAGGAAACTGAGGCTCAGTAACAGAGTACACTAGGGGATATAGTGAGGAAGCTCTGAGGAACCTGAGGCTCAGTAACAGAGTACACATAGGTGATATAGTGAGGAAGCTCTGAGGAAAGTGTGGCTCAGTACAGAGTACACTAGGTGATATAGTGAGGAAGCCGTGAGGAAACTGAGGATCAGTAACAGAGTACACTAGCTGATATAGTGAGGAAGCTCTGAGGAACCTGAGGCTCAGTAACAGAGTACACTAGGTAATATAGTGAGGAAGCTCTGAGGAAACTGAGGCTCAGTAACAGAGTACACTAGGTGATATAGTGGGGAAGCTCTGAGGAAACTGAGGCTCAGTAACAGAGTACACTAAGGGTTATAGTGAGGAAGCTCTGAGTAAAGTGTGGCTCAGTACAGAGTACACTAGGTGATATAGTGAGGAAGCCCTGAGGAAACTGAGGCTCAGTAACAGAGTACACTAGCTGATATAGTGAGGAAGCTCTGAGGAACCTGAGGCTCAGTAACAGAGTACACTAGGGGATATAGTGAGGAAGCTCTGAGGAAACTGAGGCTCAGTAACAGAGTACACTAGGGGATATAGTGAGGAAGCACTGAGGAGATAGTCAGTGAGGAAGCTCTGAGGAAAGTGTGGCTCAGTAACAGAGTACATTAGCTGATATAGTGAGGAAGCTATGAGGAACCTGAGGCTCAGTAACTGAGTACACTAGGTGATATAGTGAGGAAGCTCTGAGGAAACTGAGGCTCAGTAACAGAGTACACTAGGTGATATAGTGAGGAAGCTCTAAGGAAACTGAGGCTCAGTAAAAGAGTACACTAGGTGATATAGTGGGGAAGCTCTGAGGAAACTGAGGCTCAGTAACAGAGTACACTAGGGGTTATAGGTAGGAAGCTCTGAGGAAACTGAGGCTCAGTAACAGAATACACTAGGTGATATAGTGGAAAAGCTCTGAGGAAACTGAGGCTCAGTAACAGAGTACACTAGGTGATATAGTGAGGAAGCTCTGTGGAGACTGAGGCTCAGTAACAAAGTACACTAGGGGATATAGTGGGGAAGCTTTGAGGAAACTGGGGCTCTGTAACAGAGTACACTAGGTGATATAGTGAGGAAGCTCTGAGGAAAGTGTGGCTCAGTACAGAGTACACTAGGTGATATAGTGAGGAAGCCCTGAGGAAACTGAGGCTCAGTAACAGAGTACACTAGCTGATATAGTGAGGAAGCTCTGAGGAAGCTGAGGCTCAGTAACAGAGTACACTAGGTGATATAGTGAGGAAGCTCTGAGGAAGCTGAGGCTCAGTAACAGAGTACACTAGGTGATATAGTGGGGAAGCTCTGAGGAAACTGAGGCTCAGTAACAGAGTACACTAGGTGATATAGTGGGGAAGCTCTGAGGAAACTGAGGCTCAGTAACAGAGTACACTAGGTGATATCGTGAGGAAGCTCTGTGGAGACTGAGGCTCAGTAACAGAGTACACTAGATAATATAGTGAGGAAGCTCTGAGGAAACTGATGCTCAGTAACAAAGTACACTAGGGGATATAGTGGGGAAGCTCTGAGGAAATTGGGGCTCAGTAACAGAGTACACTAGGGATTATAGTGAGGAAGCTCTGAGGAAACTGAGGCTCAGTAACAGAGTACACTAGGTGATATAGTGAGGAAGCTCTGAGGAAACTGAGGCTCAGTAACAGAGTACACTAGGTGATATAGTGAGGAAGCTCTGAGGAAACTGAGGCTCAGTAACAGAGTACACTAGGTGATATAGTGAGGAAGCTCTGAGGAAACTGAGGCTCAGTAACAGAGTACACTAGGTGATATAGTGAGGAAGCTCTGAGGAAACTGAGGCTCAGTAACAGAGTACACTAGGTGATATAGTGAGGAAGCTCTGAGGAAACTGAGGCTCAGTAATGGAGTACACTAGGTAATATAGTGAGGAAGCTCTAAGGAAACTGAGGCTCAGTAACAGGGTACACTAGGTGATATAGTGGGGAAGCTCTGAGGAAACTGAGGCTCAGTAACAGAGTACACTAGGTGATTATAGTGAGGAAGCTCTGAGGAAAGTGTGGCTCAGTAACAGAGTACACTAGGTGATATAGTGAGGAAGCTCTGAGGAAACTGAGGCTCAGTAACAGAGTACACTAGGTGATATAGTGAGGAAGCTCTGAGGAACCTGAGGCTCAGTAACAGAGTACACTAGGGGATATAGTGAGGAAGCTCTGAGGAAACTGAGGCTCAGTAACAGAGTACACTAGGGGATATAGTGAGGAAGCTCTGAGGAAACTGAGGCTCAGTAACAGAGTACATTAGGTGATATAGTGAGGAAGCTCTGAGGAAACCTGAGGCTCAGTAACAGAGTACACTAGGTGATATAGTGAGGAAGCTCTGAGGAAACTGAGGCTCAGTAACAGAGTACACTAGGTGATATAGTGAGGAAGCTCTGAGGAAACTGAGGCTCAGTAAAAGAGTACACTAGGTGATATAGTGGGGAAGCTCTGAGGAAACTGAGGCTCAGTAACAGAGTACACTAGGGGTTATAGGTAGGAAGCTCTGAGGAAACTGAGGCTCAGTAACAGAATACACTAGGTGATATAGTGGAGAAGCTCTGAGGAAACTGAGGCTCAGTAACAGAGTACACTAGGTGATATAGTGAGGAAGCTCTGTGGAGACTGAGGCTCAGTAACAGAGTACACTAGGGGATATAGTGGGGAAGCTCTGAGGAAACTGAGGCTCAGTAACAGAGTACACTAGGTGATATAGTGAGGAAGCTCTGAGGAAACTGTGGCTCAGTAACAGAGTACACTAGGTGATATAGTGAGGAAGCCCTGAGGAAACTGAGGCTCAGTAACAGAGTACACTAGCTGATATAGTGAGGAAGCTCTGAGGAAGCTGAGGCTCAGTAACAGAGTACACTAGGTGATATAGTGAGGAAGCTCTGAGGAAGCTGAGGCTCAGTAACAGAGTACACTAGGTGATATAGTGGGGAAGCTCTGAGGAAACTGAGGCTCAGTAACAGAGTACACTAGGTGATATAGTGGGGAAGCTCTGAGGAAACTGAGGCTCAGTAACAGAGTACACTAGGTGATATCGTGAGGAAGCTCTGTGGAGACTGAGGCTCAGTAACAGAGTACACTAGATAATATAGTGGGGAAGCTCTGAGAAAACTGATGCTCAGTAACAAAGTACACTAGGGGATATAGTGGGGAAGCTCTGAGGAAATTGGGGCTCAGTAACAGAGTACACTAGGGGTTATAGTGAGGAAGCTCTGAGGAAACTGAGGCTCAGTAACAGAGTACACTAGGTGATATAGTGGGGAAGCTCTAAGGAAACTGAGGCTCAGTAACAGAGTACACTAGGGTATATAGTGAGGAAGCCCTGAGGAAACTGAGGCTCAGTAACAGAGTACACTAGCTGATATAGTGAGGAAGCTCTGAGGAAGCTGAGGCTCAGTAACAGAGTACACTAGGTGATATAGTGAGGAAGCTCTGAGGAAACTGAGGCTCAGTAACAGAGTACACTAGGTGATATAGTGAGGAAGCTCTGAGGAAACTGAGGCTCAGTAACAGAGTACACTAGGTGATATAGTGGGGAAGCTCTGAAGAAACTGAGGCTCAGTAACAGAGTACACTAGGTGATATCGTGAGGAAGCTCTGTGGAGACTGAGGCTCAGTAACAGAGTACACTAGATAATATAGTGGGGAAGCTCTGAGAAAACTGATGCTCAATAACAAAGTACACTAGGGGATATAGTGGGGAAGCTCTGAGGAAACTGGGGCTCAGTAACAAAGTACACTAGGGGTTATAGTGAGGAAGCTCTGAGGAAAGTGTGGCTCAGTACAGAGTACAATAGGTGATATAGTGAGGAAGCCCTGAGGAAGCTAAAGGCTCAGTAACAGAGTACACTAGGTGATATAGTGAGGAAACTCTGAGGAAACTGTGGCTCAGTAACAGAGTACACTAGGTGACATAGTGGGAAAGCTCTGAGGAAACTGAGGCTCAGTAACAGAGTACCCTAGGGGATATAGTGAGGAAGCTCTGAGGAAACTGATGCTCAATAACAAAGTACACTAGGGGATATAGTGGGGAAGCTCTGAGGAAACTGGGGCTCAGTAACAGAGTACACTAGGGGTTATAGTGAGGAAGCTCTGAGGAAAGTGTGGCTCAGTACAGAGTACACTAGCTGATATAGTGAGGAAGCTCTGAGGAAGCTAAAGGCTCAGTAACAGAGTACACTAGGTGATATAGTGAGGAAACTCTGAGGAAACTGTGGCTCAGTAACAGAGTACACTAGGTGACATAGTGGGAAAGCTCTGAGGAAACTGAGGCTCAGTAACAGAGTACCCTAGGGGATATAGTGAGGAAGCTCTGAGTCTACTGATGCTCAATAACAGAGTACACTAGGTGATATAGTGGGGAAGCTCTGAGGAAACTGAGGCTCAGTAACAGAGTTCCCTAGGGGATATAGTGAGGAAGCTCTGAGGAAAGTGTGGCTCAGTACAGAGTACACTAGGTGATATAGTGAGGAAGCCGTGAGGAAACTGAGGATCAGTAACAGAGTACACTAGCTGATATAGTGAGGAAGCTCTGAGGAACCTGAGGCTCAGTAACAGAGTACACTAGGTAATATAGTGAGGAAGCTCTGAGGAAACTGAGGCTCAGTAACAGAGTACACTAGGTGATATAGTGGGGAAGCTCTGAGGAAACTGAGGCTCAGTAACAGAGTACACTAAGGGTTATAGTGAGGAAGCTCTGAGTAAAGTGTGGCTCAGTAACAGAGTACACTAGGTGATATAGTGAGGAAGCTCTGAGGAAACTGAGGCTCAGTAACAGAGTACACTAGGTGATATAGTGAGGAAGCTCTGAGGAACCTGAGGCTCAGTAACAGAGTACACTAGGTGATATAGTGAGGAAGCTCTGAGGAAACTGAGGCTCAGTAACAGAGTACACTAGGTGATATAGTGAGGAAGCTCTGAGGAAACTGAGGCTCAGTAACAGAGTACATTAGGCTGATATAGTGAGGAAGCTCTGAGGAACCTGAGGCTCAGTAACAGAGTACACTAGGTGATATAGTGAGGAAGCTCTGAGGAAACTGAGGCTCAGTAACAGAGTACACTAGGTGATATAGTGAGGAAGCTCTGAGGAAACTGAGGCTCAGTAAAAGAGTACACTAGGTGATATAGTGAGGAAGCTCTGAGGAAACTGAGGCTCAGTAACAGAGTACACTAGGGGTTATAGGTAGGAAGCTCTGAGGAAACTGAGGCTCAGTAACAGAGTACACTAGGTGATATAGTGGAGAAGCTCTGAGGAAACTGAGGCTCAGTAACAGAGTACACTAGGTGATATAGTGAGGAAGCTCTGTGGAGACTGAGGCTCAGTAACAAAGTACACTAGGGGATATAGTGGGGAAGCTCTGAGGAAACTGGAGGCTCTGTAACAGAGTACACTAGGTGATATAGTGAGGAAGCTCTGAGGAAACTGTGGCTCAGTAACAGAGTACACTAGGTGATATAGTGAGGAAGCCCTGAGGAAACTGAGGCTCAGTAACAGAGTACACTAGCTGATATAGTGAGGAAGCTCTGAGGAAGCTGAGGCTCAGTAACAGAGTACACTAGGTGATATAGTGAGGAAGCTCTGAGGAAGCTGAGGCTCAGTAACAGAGTACACTAGGTGATATAGTGAGGAAGCTCTGAGGAAACTGAGGCTCAGTAACAGAGTACACTAGGTGATATAGTGAGGAAGCTCTGAGGAAACTGAGGCTCAGTAACAGAGTACACTAGGTGATATCGTGAGGAAGCTCTGTGGAGACTGAGGCTCAGTAACAGAGTACACTAGATAATATAGTGGGAAGCTCTGAGAAAACTGATGCTCAGTAACAAAGTACACTAGGGGATATAGTGAGGAAGCTCTGAGGAAACTGGGGCTCAGTAACAGAGTACACTAGGGGTTATAGTGAGGAAGCTCTGAGGAAACTGAGGCTCAGTAACAGAGTACACTAGGTGATATAGTGGGGAAGCTCTAAGGAAACTGAGGCTCAGTAACAGAGTACACTAGGGTATATAGTGAGGAAGCCCTGAGGAAACTGAGGCTCAGTAACAGATAGTGTTGAGCGCGAATATTCGAAAAGCGAATTTTTTTAGCGAATATCGGCACTTCGCTAATTCGCGAATATTTCGAATATAGCGCTATAAATTCGCTATTTCGAATATTCGTTTTTTTTTTTTTTTAGTTATATTTTTTTCTTTCCCTCTTCCCAACAGTAGTTCTTACCTGTCCTGAGGATTCCTGGCTTCCTGGCTGCTCTAGTCAGTGCCCATTGCCGCTTCTGCCGACTTCCGTGCTCATGGAGCGTCCCCATCCATGGGAGAATCTACATATACTAAAATGTACTGTCGGTTTGAGGAATTACGTTGAAATCGCAATGCGATTAATTCAAGTTATATTAATCGCATTGCGATTTTAACTTAGAGCTGAGTTTATAATGGGTCAGCTTGCTAGAATGAGCGAAGTTAGCGAATTTGGAATATAGCAGCACTGCTAAGTTGAATTCGCAATGCGATTAATTTAACTTGAAGTAATCGCATTGCGATTTCAACTTGGCACTGCTAGTGCTATATTCCATATTCGTTAATTCTAGCCTATGTAAGAAAGCAGTGCTAAGTTGAAATCGCAATGCGATTACTTCAAGTTAAATTAATCGCATTGCGAATTCAACTTAGCAGTGCTGCTATATTCCATATTCGTTAACCGTTCATTCTAGCAAGCTGACCCATTATAAACCCAGCTCTAAGTTGAAATCGCAATGCGATTAATATAACTTGAATTAATCGCATTGCGATTTCAACGTAATTCCTCAAATCCGACAGTACATTTTAGTATATGGAGACGTTCCCATGGTGATGGGGACGCTCCATGAGCACAGAAGTTATGGTTGGCTTGGTAGAATTAGCGAATAGCGAATATGACGAATGTATTCGTCATATTCCTCAAAGCGAAGATAGCAGTATTCTACATCTTCGTTTTAGCAACCTATTCGTCAACCTCGCTAATTCTAGCAATCAAATAGGAAGGTTGACTATAGAGACAGCTGTGTTAAATTCGCTATGCGATTTTTTTTTTTAATAGAATAATTATATTACTTGATATAATTATTATAATTATTCTATTTATTAAAAAAAAAAATCGCATAGCGAATGCTACAGCTGTCTCTATAGTCAACCTTCCTATTGATGCTAGAAGTAGCGAGGTTGACGAATAGGTAACTAAAGCGAGATGTAGAATACTCGTTATCTTCGTTTTGAGAATGAGACGAATACATTCGTCATATTCGTCATCCTCGCTAATTCTAGATATGAAACCAATAGGAAAGTAGCCTTAAGTACAAATCGCAATATGCGATTATTTAAATCGCATGTTAATCGCGATAACTAGAAAAAATGACGAATATTCGATTTCGACGAATATGAAACGAATATTCATTCGAATATTCGCGAATTTCGTCGAAATCGAATATGGCACCTGCCGCTCATCACTAGTAACAGAGTACACTAGCTGATATAGTGAGGAAGCTCTGAGGAAGCTGAGGCTCAGTAACAGAGTACACTAGGTGATATAGTGAGGAAGCTCTGAGGAAACTGAGGCTCAGTAACAGAGTACACTAGGTGATATAGTGAGGAAGCTCTGAGGAAACTGAGGCTCAGTAACAGAGTACACTAGGTGATATAGTGGGGAAGCTCTGAAGAAACTGAGGCTCAGTAACAGAGTACACTAGGTGATATCGTGAGGAAGCTCTGTGGAGACTGAGGCTCAGTAACAGAGTACACTAGATAATATAGTGGGGAAGCTCTGAGAAAACTGATGCTCAATAACAAAGTACACTAGGGGATATAGTGGGGAAGCTCTGAGGAAACTGGGGCTCAGTAACAGAGTACACTAGGGGTTATAGTGAGGAAGCTCTGAGGAAAGTGTGGCTCAGTACAGAGTACAATAGGTGATATAGTGAGGAAGCCCTGAGGAAGCTAAAGGCTCAGTAACAGAGTACACTAGGTGATATAGTGAGGAAACTCTGAGGAAACTGTGGCTCAGTAACAGAGTACACTAGGTGACATAGTGGGAAAGCTCTGAGGAAACTGAGGCTCAGTAACAGAGTACCCTAGGGGATATAGTGAGGAAGCTCTGAGGAAACTGATGCTCAATAACAAAGTACACTAGGGGATATAGTGGGGAAGCTCTGAGGAAACTGGGGCTCAGTAACAGAGTACACTAGGGGTTATAGTGAGGAAGCTCTGAGGAAAGTGTGGCTCAGTACAGAGTACACTAGCTGATATAGTGAGGAAGCTCTGAGGAAGCTAAAGGCTCAGTAACAGAGTACACTAGGTGATATAGTGAGGAAACTCTGAGGAAACTGTGGCTCAGTAACAGAGTACACTAGGTGACATAGTGGGAAAGCTCTGAGGAAACTGAGGCTCAGTAACAGAGTACCCTAGGGGATATAGTGAGGAAGCTCTGAGTCTACTGATGCTCAATAACAGAGTACACTAGGTGATATAGTGGGGAAGCTCTGAGGAAACTGAGGCTCAGTAACAGAGTTCCCTAGGGGATATAGTGAGGAAGCTCTGAGGAAACTGAGGCTCAGTAACACAGTACACTAGGTGATATAGTGAGGAAGCTCTGAGGAAGCTGAGGCTCAGTAACAGAGTACACTAGGTGAATAGTGAGGAAGCTCTGAGGAAACTGAAGCTCAGTAACAGAGTACACTAGGGCATATAGTTAGGAAGCTCTGAGGAAACTGAGGCTCAGTAACAGTACACTAGGGGATATAGTGGGGAAACTCTGAGGAAACTGAGGCTCAGTAACAGAGTACACTAAGTGATATAGTGAGGAAGCTCTGAGGAAACTGAGGCTCAGCAACAGCGTACTCTAGGTAACATAGTGAGGAAACTGAGGCTCAGTAACAGAGTACACTAGGTGATATACTGAGGAAGCTCTGAGGAAACTGAGGCTCAGTAACAGAGTACACTAGGTGATATAGTGAGGAAGCTCTGAGGAAACTGAGGCTCAGTAACAGAGTACACTAGGTGATATAGTGAGGAAGCTCTGAGGAAACTGAGGCTCAGTAACAGAGTACACTAGGTGATATACTGAGGAAGCTCTGAGGAAACTGAGGCTCAGTAACAGAGTACACTAGGTGATATAGTGGGGAAGCTCTGAGGAAACTGAGGCTCAGTAACAGAGTACACTAGGTGATATAGTGAGGAAGCTCTGAGGAAACTGAGGCTCAGCAACAGCGTACTCTAGGTGACATAGTGAGGAAACTGAGGCTCAGTAACAGAGTACACTAGGTGATATAGTGAGGAATCTCTGAGCAAACTGAGGCTCAGTAACAGAGTACACAAGGTGATATAGTGAGGAAGCTCTGAGGAAACTGAGGCTCAGTAACAGTACACTAGGGGATATAGTGGGGAAACTCAGAGGAAACTGAGGCTCAGTAACATAGTACACTAAGTGATATAGTGAGGAAGCTCTGAGGAAACTGAGGCTCAGCAACAGCGTACTCTAGGTAACATAGTGAGGAAACTGAGGCTCAGTAACAGAGTACACTAGGTGATATACTGAGGAAGCTCTGAGGAAAC
Source organism: Bufotes viridis (assembly GCA_033119425.1). Taxonomy (NCBI): domain Eukaryota; kingdom Metazoa; phylum Chordata; class Amphibia; order Anura; family Bufonidae; genus Bufotes; species Bufotes viridis. The sequence goes on along the minus strand of CM065589.1, from coordinate 1,856,386 downwards.
TGAGGCTCAGTAACAGAGTACACTAGGTGATATAGTGAGGAAGCTCTGAGGAAACTGAGGCTCAGTAACAGGGTACACTAGGTGATATAGTGAGGAAGCTCTGAGGAAACTGAGGCTCAGTAACAGAGTACACTAGGTGATATCGTGAGGAAGCTCTGTGGAGACTGAGGCTCAGTAACAGAGTACACTAGATAATATAGTGGGGAAGCTCTGAGAAAACTGATGCTCAATAACAAAGTACACTAGGGGATATAGTGGGGAAGCTCTGAGGAAACTGGGGCTCAGTAACAGAGTACACTAGGGGTTATAGTGAGGAAGCTCTGAGGAAAGTGTGGCTCAGTACAGAGTACAATAGGTGATATAGTGAGGAAGCCCTGAGGAAACTGAGGCTCAGTAACAGAGTACACTAGCTGATATAGTGAGGAAGCTCTGAGGAAGCTAAAGGCTCAGTAACAGAGTACACTAGGTGATATAGTGAGGAAACTCTGAGGAAACTGTGGCTCAGTAACAGAGTACACTAGGTGACATAGTGGGAAAGCTCTGAGGAAACTGAGGCTCAGTAACAGAGTACCCTAGGGGATATAGTGAGGAAGCTCTGAGGAAACTGATGCTCAATAACAGAGTACACTAGGTGATATAGTGGGGAAGCTCTGAGGAAACTGAAGCTCAGTAACAGAGTACCCTAGGGGATATAGTGAGGAAGCTCTGAGGAAACTGAGGCTCAGTAACACAGTACACTAGGTGATATAGTGAGGAAGCTCTGAGGAAGCTGAGGCTCAGTAACAGAGTACACTAGGTGAATAGTGAGGAAGCTCTGAGGAAACTGAAGCTCAGTAACAGAGTACACTAGGGCATATAGTTAGGAAGCTCTGAGGAAACTGAGGCTCAGTAACAGCGTACACGAGGTGATATAGTGAGGAAGCTCTGAGGAAACTGAGGCTCAGCAACAGCGTACTCTAGGTGACATAGTGAGGAAACTGAGGCTCAGTAACAGAGTACACTAGGTGATATAGTGAGAAATCTCTGAGCAAACTGAGGCTCAGTAACAGAGTACACTAGGTGATATAGTGAGGAAGCTCTGAGGAAACTGAGGCTCAGTAACAGTACAATAGGGGATATAGTGGGGAAACTCTGAGGAAACTGAGGCTCAGTAACAGAGTACACTAAGTGATATAGTGAGGAAGCTCTGAGGAAACTGAGGCTCAGCAACAGCGTACTCTAGGTAACATAGTGAGAAAACTGAGGCTCAGTAACAGAGTACACTAGGTGATATACTGAGGAAGCTCTGAGGAAACTGAGGCTCAGTAACAGAGTACACTAGGTGATATAGTGAGGAAGCTCTGAGGAAACTGAGGCTCAGTAACAGGGTACAATAGATGATATAGTGAGGAAGCTCTGAGGAAACTGAGGCTCAGTAACAGAGTACACTAGGTGATATACTGAGGAAGCTCTGAGGAAACTGAGGCTCAGTAACATAGTACACTAAGTGATATAGTGAGGAAGCTCTGAGGAAACTGAGGCTCAGTAACAGAGTACACTAGGTGATATAGTGAGGAAGCTCTGAGGAAACTGAGGCTCAGCAACAGCGTACTCTAGGTGATATAGTGAGGAATCTCTGAGCAAACTGAGGCTCAGTAACAGAGTACACTAGGTGATATAGTGAGGAAGCTCTGAGGAAACTGAGGCTCAGTAACAGTACACTAGGGGATATAGTGGGGAAACTCAGAGGAAACTGAGGCTCAGTAACATAGTACACTAAGTGATATAGTGAGGAAGCTCTGAGGAAACTGAGGCTCAGCAACAGCGTACTCTAGGTAACATAGTGAGGAAACTGAGGCTCAGTAACAGAGTACACTAGCTGATATACTGAGGAAGCTCTGAGGAAACTGAGGCTCAGTAACAGAGTACACTAGGTGATATAGTGAGGAAGCTCTGAGGAAACTGAGGCTCAGTAACAGGGTACACTAGGTGATATAGTGATGAAGCTCTGAGGAAACTGAGGCTCAGTAACAGAGTACACTAGGTGATATACTGAGGAAGCTCTGAGGATACTGAGGCTCAGTAACAGAGTACACTAGGTGATATAGTGAGGAAGCTCTGAGGAAACTGAGGCTCAGTAACAGAGTACACTAGGTGATATAGTGAGGAAGCTCTGAGGAAACTGAGGCTCAGCAACAGGGTACACTAGGTGATATAGTGAGGAAGCTCTGAGGAAACTGAGGCTCAGTAACAGAGTACACTAGGTGATATAGTGAGGAAGCTCTGAGGAAACTGAGGCTCAGGAACAGAGTACACTAGGGGATATAGTGAGGAAGCTCTGAGGAAACTGAGGCTCAGTAACAGAGTACCCTAGGGGATATAGTGAGGAAGCTCTGAGGAAACTGATGCTCAATAAGAGAGTACACTAGGTGATATAGTGGGGAAGCTCTGAGGGAACTGAGGCTCAGTAACAGAATACCCTAGGGGATATAGTGAGGAAGCTCTGAGGAAACTGAGGCTCAATAACAGAGTACACTAGGTGATATAGTGAGGAAGCTCTGAGGAAACTGAGGCTCAGTAACAGAGTACATTGGGGGATATAGTGAGGAAGCTCTGAGGAAACTGAGGCCCAATAACAAAGTACACTAGGGGATATAGTTAGGAAGCTCTGAGGAAACTGAGGCCCAGTAACACAGTACACTAGGTGATATAGTGAGGAAGCTCTGAGGAAACTGAGGCTCAGTAACAGAGTACACTAGGTGATATAGTGAGGAAGCCCTGAGGAAACTGAGGCCCGGTAACAGAGTACACTAAGTGATATAGTGAGGAATCTCTGAGGAAACTGAGGCTCAGTAGCAGAGTACACTAGGTGATATAGTGAGGAAGCACTGAGGAAACTGAGGCTCAGTAACAGTGTACACTAGGTGATATTGTGAGGAAGCTCTGAGGAAACTGAGGCTCAGTAACAGAGTACACTAGGTGATATAGTGAGGAAGCTCTGAGGAAACTGAGGCTCAGTAACAGAGTGCACTAGGTGATATAGTGAGGAAGCTCTGAGCAAACTGAGGCTCAGTAACAGAGTACACTAGGTGATATAGTGAGGAAGCTCTGAGGAAACTGAGGCTCAGTTACAGAGTACACTAGGTGATATAGTGAGGAAGCTCTGAGAAAACTGAGGCTCAGTAACAGAGTACACTAGGTGACATAGTGGGGAAGCTCTGAGGAAACTGAGGCTCAGTAACAGAGTACACTAGGTGAATAGTGAGGAAGCTCTGAGGAAACTGAAGCTCAGTAACAGAGTACACTAGGGGATATAGTTAGGAAGCTCTGAGGAAACTGAGGCTCAGTAACAGCGTACACGAGGTGATATAGTGAGGAAGCTCTGAGGAAACTGAGGCTCAGCAACAGAGTACACTAGGTGATATAGTGGGGAACCTCTGAGGAAACTGAGGCTCAGTAACAGACTACACTAGATGATATAGTAGGAAAGCTCTGGGGAAATAAAGGCTCAGTAACAGAGTACACTAGGTGAATAGTGAGGAAGATCTGAGGAAACTGAGGCTCAGTAACAGAGTACACTAGGTGATATAGTGAGGAAGCTCTGAGGAAACTGAGGCTCAGTAACAGCGTACACTAGATGATATAGTGGCGAAGCTCTGAGGAAACTGAGGCTCAGTAACAGAGTACACTAGGTGATATAGTGAGGAAGCTCTGAGGAAACTGAGGCTCAGTAACAGAGTACACTAGGTTATATAGTGGGGAAGCTCTGAGGTAACTGATGCTCAGTAACAGAGTACACTAGGTGATATAGTGGGGAAGCTCTGAGGAAACTAAGGGTCAGTAACAGAGTACACTAGGTGATATAGTGAGGAAGCTCTGAGGAAACTGAGGCTCAGTAACAGGGTACACTAGGTGATATAATGAGGAATCTCTGAGGAAACTGAGGCTCAGTAACAGAGTACACTAGGTGATATACTGAGGAAGCTCTGAGGAAACTGAAGCTCAGTAACAGAGTACACTAGGTGATATAGTGAGGAAGTTCTGAGGAAACTGAGGCTCAGTAACAGAGTACACTAGGTGATATAGTGAGGAAGCTCTGAGGAAACTGAGGCTCAGCAACAGGGTACACTAGGTGATATAGTGAGGAAGCTCTGAGGAAACTGAGGCTCAGCAACAGGGTACACTAGGTGATATAGTGAGGAAGCTCTGAGGAAACTGAGGCTCGGTAACAGAGTACAATAGGTGATATAGTGAGGAGGCTCTGAGGAAACTGAGGCTCAGGAACAGAGTACACTAGGGGATATAGTGAGGAAGCTCTGAGGAAACTGAGGCTCAGTAACAGAGTACCCTAGGGGATATAGTGAGGAAGCTCTGAGGAAACTAAGGCTCAATAACAGAGTACACTAGGTGATATAGTGGGGAAGCTCTGAGGAAACTGAGGCTCAGTAACAGAGTACACTAGGTGATATAGTGAGGAAGCTCTGAGGAAACTGAGGCTCACTGACATAGTACACTAGGTGATATAGTGAGGAAGCTCTGAGGAAACTGAGGCTCAGTTACAGAGTACACTAGGTGATATAGTGAGGAAGCTCTGAGGAAACTGAGGCTCAGTAACAGAGTATACTTGGTGATATAGTGAGGAAGCTCTGAGAAAACTGAGGCTCAGTAACAGAGTACACTAGGTGACATAGTGGGGAAGCTCTGAGGAAGCTGAGGCTCAGTAACAGAGTACACTAGGTGAATAGTGAGGAAGCTCTGAGGAAACTGAAGCTCAATAACAGAGTACACTAGGGCATATAGTTAGGAAGCTCTGAGGAAACTGAGGCTCAGTAACAGCGTACACGAGGTGATAAAGTGAGGAAGCTCTGAGGAAACTGAGGCTCAGCAACAGCGTACTCTAGGTGACATAGTGAGGAAACTGAGGCTCAGTAGCAGAGTACACTAGGTGATATAGTGAGGAATCTCTGAGCAAACTGAGGCTCAGTAACAGAGTACACTAGGTGATATAGTGAGGAAGCTCTGAGGAAACTGAGGCTCAGTAACAGTACACTAGGGGATATAGTGGGGAAACTCTGAGGAAACTGAGGCTCAGTAACAGAGTACACTAAGTGATATAGTGAGGAAGCTCTGAGGAAACTGAGGCTCAGCAACAGCGTACTCTAGGTGACATAGTGAGGAAACTGAGGCTCCGTAACAGAGTACACTAGGTTATATTGTGAGGAAGCCCTGTGGAAACTGAGGCTTAGTAACAGAGTACACTAGGTGATATAGTGAGGAAGCTCTGAGGAAACTGAGGCTCAGTAACAGTACTCAAGGTGATATAGTGAGGAAGCCCTGTGGAAACTGAGGCTCAGTTACAGAGTACACTAGCTGATATAGTGGGGAAGCTCTGAGGAAACTGAGGCTCAGTAAAAGAGTACTCTAGAGGATATAGTGAGGAAGCTCTGAGGAAACTGAGGCGCAATAACAGAGTACACTAGGTGATATAGTGAGGAAGCTCTGAGGAAACTGAGGCTTAGTAACAGAGTACACTAGGTGATATAGTGAGGAAGCTCTGAGGAAACTGCAGCTCAGTAACAGAGTACACTAGGGGATATAGTTAGGAAGCTCTGAGGAAACTGAGGCCCAGTAACACAGTACACTAGGTGATGTAGTGAGGAATCTCTGAGGAAACTGAGGCTCAGTAACAGAGTACACTAAGTGATATAGTGAGGAAGCTCTGAGGAAACTGAGGCTCAGTAACAGTACACTAGGGGATATAGTGGGGAAACTCTGAGGAAACTGAGGCTCAGTAACAGAGTACACTAAGTGATATAGTGAGGAAGCTCTGAGTAAACTGAGGCTCAGTAACAGAGTACACTAGGTGATATAGTAAGGAAGCTCTGAGGAAACTGAGGCTCAGTAACAGAGTACACATGGTGATATAGTCAGGAAGCCCTGAGGAAACTGAGGCTCAGGAACAGAGTACACTTGGTGATATAGTGAGGAAGCCCTGAGGAAACTGAGGCTCAGGAACAGAGTACACTATGTGATATAGTGAGGAAGCTCTGTGGAAACTGAGGCTCAGTAACAGTACACTAGGGGATATAGTGGGGAAGCTCTGAGGAAACTGAGGCTCAGTAACTGTACACTAGGGGATATAGTGGGGAAACTCTGAGGAAACTGAGACTCAGTAACAGAGTACACTAGGTGATATAGTGAGGAAGCTCTGAGGAAACTGAGGCTCAGTAACAGTACACAAGGTGATATAGTGAGGAAGCCCTGTGGAAACTGAGGCTCAGTAACAGAGTACACTAGGTGATATAGTGAGGAATCGCTGAGGAAACTAAGGCTCAGTAACAGAGTACACTAGGTGATATAGTGGGAAAGCTCTGGGGAAACTAAGGCGCAGTAACAGAGTACGCTAGGTGATATAGTGAGGAAGCTCTGAGGAAACTGAGGCTCAGTAACAGAGTACACTAGGTGATATAGTAGGGAAGCTCTGAGGAAACTGAGGCTCAGTAACAGGGTACACTAGGTGATATAGTGGTGAAACTCTGAGGAAACTAAGGCTCAGTAACAGAGTTCACTTGGTCATATAGTCAGGAAGCCCTGAGGAAACTGAGGCTCAGGAACAGAGTACACTTGGTGATATAGTGAGGAAGCCCTGAGGAAACTGAGGCTCAGGAACAGAGTACACTATGTGATATAGTGAGGAAGCTCTGTGGAAACTGAGGCTCAGTAACAGAGTACACTAGGGGATATAGTGGGGAAGCTCTGAGGAAACTGAGGCTCAGTAACAGTACACTAGGGGATATAGTGAGGAAGCTCTGAGGAAACTGAGGCTCAGTAACAGAGTACACTAGGTGATATAGTGAGGAATCTCTGAGGAAACTGAGGCTCAGTAACAGGGTACACTAGGTGATATAGTGAGGAAGCTCTTAGGAAACTGAGGCTCAGTAACAGGGTACACTAGGTGATATAGTGAGGAAGCTCTGAGGAAAGTGAGGCTCAGTAACAGTACACTAGGGGATATAGTGGGGAAGCTCTGAGGAAACTGAGGCTCAGTAACAGAGTACACTAGGTGATATAGTGAGGAAACTGAGGCTCAGTAACAGAGTACACTAGGTGATATAGTGAGGAAGCTCTGAGGAAACTGAGGCTCACTGACAGAGTACACTAGGTGATATTGTGGGGAAGCTCTGAGGAAACTGAGGCTCAGTAACAGAGTACCCTAGGGGATATAGTGAGGAAGCTCTGAGGAAACTGAGGCTAAGTAACAGAGTACACTAGGTGATATAGTTGGGAAGCTCTGAGGAAACTGAGGCTCAGTAACAGGGTACACTAGGTGATATGGTGAGGAAGCTCTGAGGAAACTGAGGCTCCGTAACAGAGTACACTAGGTGATATGGTGAGGAAGCTCTGAGGAAACTGAGGCTCAGTAACAGAGTACACTAGGTGATATAGTGAGGAAACTCTGAGGAAACTGAGTCTCAGTAACAGAGTACACTAGGGGATATATTGGGGAAGCTCTGAGGAAACTGAGGCTCAGTAACTCAGTAAGTAGTTGTTCTGGTACAGTTGAAGAGCAATGGGGAATAATTTTAGTATACCCGAAGGTTATAAGACAGCCAAAACTTTGGTGAAGCAAAGAGGAGGTAACGAGGGTCTGAAGAATGTGGACAGAGTGTTAGAGAAGGCAGGGATGAAGTATGGAAACCCTAGGAGTACTAGTACAGTGGCATCCTGATTTAGGGAGGAAGCTCCGAGGAAGCTAGGCTCGGAAAGATTCAGAAAAACACATTCTGGTTGGATAAAGGATCATGGATGTGAAGAAGTGGTTGACATATGGATAGAAGTAGCTTGTGAGGTTGAAACTGAGAGATGGAGAGTATAGATGAGCGAACTTTAAAAAAAAAGTTCGGCGTTCGGGTTGTGGTAATCGCCGCATCCCGTTTTGGATTCCACTACCGCGGACAATCCCGGCATATGGAATCCATAAGGGGCGGCTTCCACGAACCTGAACTGTTAAACAGCCGAAGGACCTGGGGTGACGTCACAGTCATGTGATCAGTGCAGGGGGCGTGACTCAGCACGGGATCAAATCCAGTGCTGAGCCATGCCCCCTGCACTGATCACATGATGGTGACGCCACCCCAGGTCCTTCGGCTGTTCAACAGTTTGGGTTCGTGGAAGCCGCCCCTTATGGATTCCATATGCCAGGATAGTCCGCGGTAGTGGAATCCATAACGGGATGCGGCGATTATCACAACCCGAACGCCAAACTTTTTTTTAAAAGTTCGCTCATCTCTAATGGAGAGGAGAGGTTGTAGAAGGTAAATTGTAGCATACTCAGAAACAGAAAGGCAGTACCATTCCTGGTTGACACGGGGGCAGCTAAAACAGTAGTAGACCAGAGTTTCTTACAGCCTCATCAGTTAACCCCTTGTTATGTACCGGCTGCGGGATTTATGGTAGAAACCGTTTTTGTCCGTGAATCTGAGCCAGTTAAACTAAAGATAAAAGACAGTACGGTTGTTCCAAATTGTTAGTTAAAGATAACCTGCTAGAACCTCTTTTAGAGACTGATGTTTTGAAAGCACTAGGAGCCCACATACACTTTTACCCCAATGGCACTACCCGTGTAGATTTTCGGGCCCCAGAGGAAGTATGATGTCCCTTAATAGCGACATTGGCCCTGTCTGAGACTGAACCATCAGAATTAACCCTTGTAGACCAGGCTGTTCTTGAGGTGGTACCAAAGGATTTATAGGCAACATCAAAAACAGACACAGGGAAACTTCCCGGTCACTGTGTATCTTAAGCCAGGATGTCAGCCCCCTCGAGTTAATCAGTACCCCCTCAGTCATGCCCAGGAGATAGCAGTGGCCAGTCAAATTGATGCTTTTCTCCAGGCCGGTGTATTGATAAAAACAGTATCTCCCGCTAATACCCCGCTCTTCCCAATAAAGAAGAAACCAGTTAAGGGACAGCCTGTCAGTTACAGGATGGTTTCTGATCTTAGAGAAGTTAAAAAAGTTAACAAACTCCAATGGTGCCAAGCCCACATACCTTACTGTCACAGGTTCCATCCACTGCCGTGTGTTTCACAGTGATAGATCTGGTACATGCCTTCTTTAGTGTCCCGCTGCATCCTGACTGCCAGTATCTGTTTGCCTTTACATTTGAGGGTAACCAGTATACTTGGACTGTCCTGCCTCAGGGAGCTCAGAACTCCCCGACCATGTATACACAGGCTCTTCAATCTGTCCTTACAGACTGTGCCCCGCCCGGCTCGGTGGTCCTGTTACAATATGTGGATGATTTGCTCCTGTGTGCTGAAGACAATGAGACTTCCAGTGAGGCAACTATATTTCTTTTACTTTTCCTACATCAGAACGAGTGTAAATCCTCAAAGCAGAAGCTGCAGTTTTGTAAGAACAAGGTAGTATTTCTAGGACACTGCCTCTCCCATGGAGCTCGCCACCTAACCCCAGAAAGAAAGGAAGCTGCTGAAAGCATATAAGTGCCCGAAGAAGCACAAAGCCTAAGGCTTATTGCACACGACCATATGGTTTTTCTGTCCATTTTTTACGGATCCGTTGTTCCGTATTTGTTATCCGTTGTGTTTCCGTTCCGTTTTTCCATATGGCATATACAGTATACAGTAATTACATAGAACAAATTGGGATGGGCTTAAAATTTTCAATAGATGGTTCCGCAAAAACGGAACGGATACGGAAGACATACAGATGCATTTCCGTATGCGTTCCGTTTTTTTTGCGGACTCATTGATTTGAATGGAGCCACGGACCGTGATTTGCGGGCAATAATAGGACATATTCTATCTTTCCACGGAACGGAAAAACGGACACACGGAAACGGAATGCATACGGAAACACTTCTGTTTTTTTTTGCGGACCCATTGAAATGAATGGGTCCGTATCAGGACCGTATACAGAACTCTTAAAACCGGCCCGTACACCCACAAAAAAAATGGTCGTGTGCATGAGGTCTAAGGGTGTTTTTGGGGCTGGTGTCATACGGTCACCCCTGGATTAGACATGCCTCCATGTTAATGCAGCCTCTGTATGATTGTCTGTCATCTGACCCATTTCACCCGACAGAAGAGGCAGTGAATAATTCCCATACATTGAAGCTGTGCATAACCTCGGACCCCGGCCCTGGGTATTCTAAACTATGACGAGGAATTTAACCTGCTCTGTTCAAAAATCATCACGGCTGTACCGACTCAACAACATGGTGACCACCAGCGGCCAGTGTTGTACTTTTCATCCAGATTAGATCCTGTCGTCAGAGGCGCCCCCTCCTGTGTCAGGGCAGTAGCGGCAGTGCAGGCAATGATAGAAAAAGCCTCTGAAATTGTGTTAGACTACCCAGTGATTGTACAAACAGCCCTGTTATACAGGGCATATTAACACAGGTTCAACCTCAGCACATTTCTATGGCCAGGCAACTCAGACTCCAGTGTGCACTCCTCATGCCGCTAACATTTCTTTCACAAGGTGTACGACTTTGTTACCAATCACAGATTCAGAAATGGGGGAAGGGGGCATAGAAGGTACAGGCAGCCTCTGAAATGACATGACTGGACATGACCCCCATGGCTGTGTACAATTAAAGCAACAAGAATCGTCAGGATTTAATCACGTCCATGAAAACCCGCTTGATGATCCTGATTTTGAGTATTTTATAGATGACGGCAGTTCCACACTGGATATGGAGTGGTCACACAGCATGTGGTAGGGATAGCCGAACCACTGCCACCTCACATGTCAGCGCAAGAGGCGGAGCTGAAGGCACTCACTGAGGTGTGGAAATTGGCCGAGGGAAAGAAGGTGAACATCTACACGGACTCAAGGTATGCTTTTGGTATTGCACATGACTATGGACCCATATGGCAGACTAGAGACTTTCTAACATCAGCAGGCCAGCCAATTAAAGATAAAGACTCTGTACTTGGACTTATGAACTCTCTGTTACTACCAGAGTCGGTTGCTATTATTAAAGAGGACCTTTCACTGGTCCAAAGTTTGTTAGTCAAAGGTATGTACATGCAGAGCGGCACCCAGGGATGTCCCTGCACTTACATGTATCCCTGGGTGCCGCTCCGTTCGCCCGCTGTAGCCCCCGATACCGGTGCACACGCTGTTGTTAGTTTTGTCTTGGGCGGAGACATCCTCTTTTGCCCTGGTCGTCTCCTTCTCCTAGGCTGGAGCGCTGGCCAATCGCAGCGCTCAGCTCATATCCTGCATCCTCCCATGCCCCTCAGCAGTCCATTCACCATACTTTCTGCAGAAGATCAATCTGTCCCTGATGATTTTTTTGGAGAGAAGTGGCTTCTTTGCTGCCCTTCTTGACACCAGGCCATGTTCCAAAAGTCTTCGCCTCACTGTGCATGTAGATGCGCTCACACCTGCCTGCTGCCATTCCTGAGCAAGCTCTGCACTGGTGGCACTCCGATCCCGCAGCTGAATCCTCTTTAGGAGACGATCCTGGCGCTTGCTGGACTTTCTTGGACGCCCTGAAGACTTCTTAACTAGAATTGAACCTCTTTCCTTGAAGTTCTTGATGATCCTATAAATTGTTGATTGAGGTGCAATCTTAATAGCCACAATATCCTTGCCTGTGAAGCCATTTTTATGCAACGCAATGATGGCTGCACGCGTTTCTTTGCAGGTCACCATGGTTAACAATGGAAGAACAATGATTTCAAGCATCACCCTCCTTTTAACATGTCAAGTCTGCCATTTTAACCCAATCAGCCTGACATAATGATCTCCAGCCTTGTGCTCGTCAACATTGTCACCTGAGTTAACAAGACGATTACTAAAATGATCTCAGCAGGTCCTTTAATGACAGCAATGAGATACAGTGGAAAGGTTTTTTTGGGATTAAGTTAATTTTCATGGCAAAGAAGGACTATTTAATTCATCCGATCACTCTCCATAACATTCTGGAGGATATGCAAATTGCTATTATAAAAACTTAAGCAGCAACTTTTCCAATTTCCAATATTTGTGTCATTCTCAATACTTTTGGCCACGACTGTACATTTCAAAGAATGCTCGAACAAGAGGACCTACCAGAGGAAAAAGAACTTTGGGAAAAACAAGGGGCCAAACCTGATGAACATTAAATGTAAAGATACAAGGACAAAAATTGTCTACCGCGCCCTCTATACCCAGCTGTGGCTCAGGAGGCCCAGGGGCCCACTAGTATGTGTGGTTAATGCAGGGTGGATTGCTCCAGGATTTTCTACAGTAGCCGCTCGGTTTGTACGAGGATGTATGGTCTGTGCATTGATTAATCCCGGTCAAGTGGTGAAGACTCCAAGTAAGCACACCCCCCGGCCACTTTACTAGTGTTGATCGACAACAAAATGCTCCTGTGCTCTACAGACCCCCCGAGCACAATGGAAGTCAATGGGAGAACCAGAACATTAAACCAGGCACCCCCTGCTCTGAAGAGGGGATGGTGTCTGGTTCACAGAAACTGATGGAACAACCACCGAAATGGTTCGGGAACAGCATGGGGAGGATTCTGGATGCATCTTGGACTCCCAGGTCGCACACAAGGAGATAAATAACTTATACCAGCTGTAAATATGTAATTATATACAGGAGATACCCAGGTTATACCAGCATGGTCCATAAAATTTGATATTATGTAAAAAGGCTGAGATACACCTTTTCTTCAAAATGTTGTTCAGATACAAAAAATGCGTTTCACCTGATGCTTTGCTGCTTGAACGGACAGTTGACTACCTGAGATATCTAGTAGGGGAGGAGACTCGAGCATCGGGCTCGAGCACACGGGTTGGTCGGCCGAGCATGCTCGCTCAACACTACACTTTACCCGTTCCAGAGACTGAAGATAGACTTTATACAACTGCCTAAGGCAGGAGAATAGGAATTTGTCCTTGTGTGTGTTACAGGGGGGCTGGAAGCAATCTCAGTAGCAAATGCAAATGCAAAGAACACAGCGAAGAAGATGATATCACCCCAGGTCCTTCACCCCCTCTTCTCCTCCCTACTGCTGAGCCCCGCCCCCTGCACTGATCACATGATAGTGACATCACCAAAGGTCCTTCACCACCTCTTCTCCTCCCTACTGCTGAGCCCCGCCCCCTGCACTGATCACATGATAGTGACATCACCAAAGGTCCTTCACCACCTCTTCTCCTCCCTACTGCTGAGCCCCGCCCCCTGCACTGATCACATGACAGTGACATCACCAAAGGTCCTTCACCACCTCCTCTTCACAGCTGAGCCCCGCCCCCTGCACTGATCACATAACAGTGACATCACCCCAGGTCCGTCACCACCTCCTCTCCCCACTGCTGAGCCCCGCCCCCTGCACTAATCACATGACGGTGAGGTCACCCCAGGTCCTTCACCACCTCTTCTCCTTTCCAAGTTTCCACTGCTGAGCCCCGCCCTCTGTACTGATCACATGACGGTGACGTCACCCCAGGTCCTTCAGCTCTGGCAGTGCAGCAGACACTGGGCAGGTCCTGGTCGGTAGTCAGGGCTCTTGTTCTCTCTGGTATCAGCCATTCCTCCAGCCTGCAGGTAAGATGAGCTGTGAGGAGACAGTGTGGTGGAGAGCTCAGACATGTCACCTCTGGAGATTCTCCTCCATTACACACAGCTCAGAATCTCCTGCCTCCACACACTGCACTGCCAGGAGCTTAGATACACACAGAGCTCAGTCTCCTGCCTCCACACACTGCACTGCCAGGAGCTTAGATACACACAGAGCTCAGGGTTTTTCCCATCAGTGCAGCTTTATGAGGGTCTGAGTTTTGCGGGATAAGTTGTACTTTTTCTGATTATCGGGGACATGGGGCTCACTGATTAACCTTTATTCCTTTTTTTTTGGAGGCTTCATGAAAAAAAACAGCAATACGAGCCTTCTCCTGAAAGAGCCACCGAGGATGGACGGGAAGGAGATCAGCAGAAGAATATTAGACCTCACCTTGGAGATCATCTCCCTGCTGAGCGGAGAGGTAAACTTCTCTAGATTTCTCTCCTCTGTATTGTATTCTGTAACAAGTCAGACATCGGGAAGGAGAATCCATCATAGGAAGTGATAGGAAGAGTCCAGGGTCCTGGAGAACGGCCCCCAGACCTTCCAAGTGACGGAGAACCTGAAGATCAGCCCCCAGTATGGTGAGTGATGGGTCATGTGACCAGTGACCAATAGTCATGTAGGGGCCATGAGGAGGTAAGTAGGCACGTTGTACCAGGAGGAGAGGCCGGAGGAGAGCACATGGCCCCTGAAGGGTTTATTCCCTAAGTGTCTCTCTCCATCCACAGGAGTACACAATAGTGAAGAAGACATCGGGGGACTGTGTGACTCCCATCATCCATCGCCAGGAGTCAGGAGGGCGGAGCAGGACCCCTCCCCCCATCACAGAGCCTCCCCCTCACCCCCTGATACATGAGCAGAAGATCCTAGAGCTCACCCACAAGATGATGGAGCTGCTGACTGGAGAGGTGACACTGCTGGGAATGCTGGGAAATTCTCCAGTAACAGCACTGGAGGGTCTGGGTGATGACGGTGTCATTGTGTTGTCAGGTTCCTATAAGGTGTCAGGACGTCACTGTCTATTTCTCCATGGAGGAGTGGGAGTATATAGAAGGACACAAGGATCTGTACAAGGAGGCCATGATGGAGAAGCACCAGCCTCTTATATCACAGGGTAAGAGCCGTCATGTGCAGTGTATACACGTGTGTGCAGTGACATGTAATGGAGGAGCACCAGCCTCTTATATCACAGGGTAAGAGCCGTCATGTGCAGTGTGTACACGTGTGTGCAGTGACATGTAATGGAGGAGCACCAGCCTCTTATATCACAAGGTAAGAGCCGTCATGTGCAGTGTATACACGTGTGTGCAGTGACATGTAATAGAGGAGCACCAGCCTCTTATATCACAGGGTAAGAGCCGTCATGTGCAGTGTGTACACGTGTGTGCAGTGACATGTAATGGAGGAGCACCAGCCTCTTATATCACAGGGTAAGAGCCGCCATGTGCAGTGTATACACGTGTGTGCAGTGACATGTAATGGAGGAGCACCAGCCTCTTATATCACAGGGTAAGAGCCGTCATGTGCAGTGTATACACGTGTGTGCAGTGACATGTAATGGAGGAGCACCAGCCTCTTATATCACAAGGTAAGAGCCGTCATGTGCAGTGTATACACGTGTGTGCAGTGACATGTAATGGAGGAGCACCAGCCTCTTATATCACAGGGTAAGACCTGTCATGTGCAGTGTATACACGTGTGTGCAGTGACATGTAATGGAGGAGCATTAGCCTCTTATATCACAGGGTAAGAGCCGTCATGTGCAGTGTATACACGTGTGTGCAGTGACATGTAATGGAGGAGCATTAGCCTCTTATATCACAGGGTAAGAGCCGTCATGTGCAGTGTATACACGTGTGTGCAGTGACATGTAATGGAGGAGCACCAGCCTCTTATATTACAGGGTAAGACCTGTCATGTGCAGTGTATACACGTGTGTGCAGTGACATGTAATGGAGGAGCACCAGCCTCTTATATCACAGGGTAAGAGCCGTCATGTGCAGTGTATACACGTGTGTGCAGTGACATGTAATGGAGGAGCATTAGCCTCTTATATCACAGGGTAAGAGCCGTCATGTGCAGTGTATACACGTGTGTGCAGTGACATGTAATGGAGGAGCACCAGCCTCTTATATCACAAGGTAAGAGCCATCATGTGCAGTGTATACACGTGTGTGCAGTGACATGTAATGGAGGAGCACCAGCCTCTTATATTACAGGGTAAGAGCCGTCATGTGCAGTGTATACACGTGTGTGCAGTGATATGTAATGGAGGAGCACCAGCCTCTTATATCACAGGGTAAGAGCCGTCATGTGCAGTGTATACACGTGTGTGCAGTGACATGTAATGGAGGAGCACCAGCCTCTTATATCACAAGGTAAGAGCCATCATGTGCAGTGTATACATGTGTGTGCAGTGACATGTAATGAAGGAGCACCAGCCTCTTATATCACAGGGTAAGAGCCGTCATGTGCAGTGTATACACGTGTGTGCAGTGACATGTAATGGAGGAACACCAGCCTCTTATATCACAGGGTAAGAGCCGTCATGTGCAGTGTATACACGTGTGTGCAGTGACATGTAATGGAGGAACACCAGCCTCTTATATCACAGGGTAAGAGCCGTCATGGGCAGTGTATACACGTGTTTGCAGTGACATGTAATGGAGGAGCACCATCCTCCTATATCACAAGGTAAGAGCCGTTATGTGCAGTGTATACACGTGTGTGCAGTGACATGTAATGGAGGAGCACCAGCCTCTTATATCACAAGGTAAGAGCCGCCATATGCAGTGTATACACGTGTGTGCAGTGACATGTAATGGAGGAGCACCAGCCTCTTATATCACAGGGTAAGAGCCGTCATGTGCAGTGTATACACGTGTGTGCAGTGACATGTAATGGAGGAGCACCAGCCTCTTATATCACAGGGTAAGAGCCGTCATGTGCAGTGTATACACGTGTGTACAGTGACATGTAATGGAGGAGCACCAGCCTCTTATATCACAGGGTAAGAGCCGTCATGTGCAGTGTGTACACGTGTGCGCAGTGACATGTAATGGAGGAGCACCAGCCTCTTATATCACAGGGTAAGAGCCGTCATGTGCAGTGTGTACACGTGTGTGCAGTGACATGTAATGGAGGAGCACCAGCCTCTTATACCACAAGGTAAGAGCTGTCATGTGCAGTGTATACACGTGTGTGCAGTGACATGTAATGGAGGAGCACCAGCCTCTTATATCACAGGGTAAGAGCCGTCATGTGCAGTGTATACACGTGTGTGCAGTGACATGTAATGGAGGAGCACCAGCCTCTTATATCACAGGGTAAGAGCCGTCATGTGCAGTGTATACACGTGTGTGCAGTGACATGTAATGGAGGAGCACCAGCCTCTTATATCACAAGGTAAGAGCCGTCATGTGCAGTGTATACACGTGTGTGCAGTGACATGTAATGGAGGAGCACCAGCCTCTTATATCACAGGGTAAGAGCCGTCATGTGCAGTGTATACACGTGTGTGCAGTGACATGTAATGGAGGAGCACTAGCCTGTTATATCACAGGGTAAGAGCCGTCATGTGCAGTGTATACACGTGTGTGCAGTGACATGTAATGGAGGAGCACCAGCCTCTTATATCACAGGGTAAGAGCCTTCATGTGCAGTGTATACACGTGTGTGCAGTGACATGTAATGGAGGAGCACTAGCCTGTTATATCACAGGGTAAGAGCCGTCATGTGCAGTGTGTACACGTGTGTGCAGTGACATTTAATGGAGGAGCACCAGCCTCTTATATCACAAGGTAAGAGCCGTCATGTGCAGTGTATACACGTGTGTGCAGTGACATGTAATGGAGGAGCACCAGCCTCTTATATCACAGGGTAAGAGCCGTCATGTGCAGTGTATACACGTGTGTGCAGTGACATGTAATGGAGGAGCACCAGCCTCTTATATCACAGGGTAAGAGCCGTCATGTGCAGTGTATACACGTGTGTGCAGTGACATGTAATGGAGGAGCACCAGCCTCTTATATCACAGGGTAAGAGCCGTCATGTGCAGTGTATACACGTGTGTGCAGTGACATGTAATGGAGGAGCACCAGCCTCTTATATCACAGGGTAAGAGCCGTCATGTGCAGTGTATACACGTGTGTGCAGTGACATGTAATGGAGGAGCACCAGCCTCTTATATCACAGGGTAAGAGCCGTCATGTGCAGTGTATACACGTGTGTGCAGTGACATGTAATGGAGGAGCACCAGCCTCTTATATCACAGGGTAAGAGCCGTCATGTGCAGTGTATACACGTGTGTGCAGTGACATGTAATGGAGGAGCACCAGCCTCTTATATCACAGGGTAAGAGCCGTCATGTGCAGTGTGTACACGTGTGTGCAGTGACATGTAATGGAGGAGCACCAGCCTCTTATATCACAAGGTAAGAGCCGTCATGTGCAGTGTATACACGTGTGTGCAGTGACATGTAATGGAGGAGCACCAGCCTCTTATATCACAAGGTAAGAACCGTCATGTGCAGTGTATACACGTGTGTGCAGTGACATGTAATGGAGGAGCACCAGCCTCTTATATCACAGGGTAAGAGCCGTCATGTGCAGTGTATACACGTGTGTGCAGTGACATGTAATGGAGGAGCACCAGCCTCTTATATCACAAGGTAAGAGCCGTCATGTGCAGTGTGTACACGTGTGTGCAGTGACATGTAATGGAGGCCATGTATGCAGTCACTGCTTGTGTCTCCACAGATGGATCCAGGAGGAGAAATCCCCCCGAGAGATGTCCCGTCCTCTGTATTCCCAGGACTGTCCAGAGGAGAAGCCCCCAGAGAACCCTCAGGTAGATGGAGCTGAGCCCTATACACATCTATATAGGGGGGTCCTGCAGTCATAGAGGGGTCATAGATTGTGGGGGTCTCTTCTGTGGATCTGTTAGATTTCCCACCCGTCTGCTGTATTGTCCTGAATTGTTACAGATGACAAATCAGGGGGAAGATGTGACTGATATTAAAGTGGAGGATGAAGAAGAGCGGATGATGGGCGATCCCCCGTGTAAGAGTGAGGTGGAGGAGGACCTTCCAGGAGATGTCACCACAGGTATGGGATCATGGATGGGGAAAGTGACTTCCTCCTTGTTGTCTTGGTCCTCAGCATTTCTAGCAGTGTCCTGTCCCAGATGCATTCAATATCCCTTCAGTCGGAAATTCTGTCCAATGGGGACGGTTCCCCAAATTCTTTAGACAGCCTCTTCCATCTCCACAGCCAGGGCTTCCCTCTTATGGGGAACAAAGTCAGTAAATCTGCCCTCAGGGTCCCGATGGTCAGTCCTGAACCCGATAGTAATTAAACAGATGCAGGCCCTTGAGGTGGGGGGCGTTCCCGCTCAAATATTTGGCAATTTCGTAGGGACTTGTGAACCCGTCACAAAATGAGAGGTGGGGGCGCTCCCCTCATGTAACGCCTTCAACAAGAATATATCGGTCCCCAGTACATGAAGCTCCTTACCGTCGTTCACCCCGGAGTTTTATATTTTAATGGTTTTTACCAATATGTATAATTTTACAAGACACCAGTGCAGCGACCGGAGCTTCCCTATTTTTTACCACTTACCTCTTCCTCCTCCAAACTCAAGGAGCTGAAGGCCATAAAGCCGGAGGCATCTGACCCACGTCAGAGACACGTGATGGTTAGTTAGTTCTCAAAAAGTGTGGAAAGTTTTATCATCATTTCTAGGGGGGGATCCTGACCCTGTGGAGCCCCCTCTATCCCGGACATCTGAGAGTCTCTGCTATTCAGATCCAGTTCAAATGGTGGCTTTTATCTTGTTTTATGATAGAGGCTAGCAGGCCATCCGGGGGTTGAAGGGGTTGTCCAACCCCTAATATTGAGGACCTATTCTCAGGATAGATGAAGAAGGAATGGCACCGGCAGCGTCTCACATCATCCGTTTTATTGTGACCTCAAGACAATAGTACAAAAAGCAGCAACGTTTCGGCTGATAACCAGCCTTTGTCAAGCCTAATAACATCAATACAATAACACATATATATATCCAGAATACAGAATCCCACAATCGGACGGCCAGGGGGATCCACTAGACTCTTGTGGATCTTTGGTAACGCGTATATCACAGGGGTGACAGGATGGCTAACCCGTAGGTAACAATTGAGATCATCATCAATGATTTCATTCTCCAAAGCCTTATCCAATATCGCCCCCATGACATTCGCTATGTCCCATTTGGGATCATTGGTCAGCACCTCATATACTTCACTGTCTTTCACCTGTCTGGAAATTTCCTCCAAATATTTATTCGTGTCCATCACGACCACGGCACCCCCTTATCGGCCGGTTTGACCGTATTATGCTCCAATTCCCAAATAGCCTGTCTCTCAACATTTGATAGGTTGTGTCTTGGAACATTAACTTCCTCCATTCTCAGTTGGTCAATCCGTTTTTTCACCAACTCTATGTATGCCTCTACAACCTTTTGGCCTTAACATAGAATTTAACGTCCCCTCCATTGATTGACATGGATCTGTGGTATGTCCTTACAGGATTTTGACATCTTATGTATATTTTTTATATAATTTTATATGTAAATGAGGATTGATCTCACCCTATGTCTGCCGAGTAGGTCATATATATACCTTGCTGGTAGTGTGATTTGCACTCTGAGAATAGGGGGTGCGACACTCTGTGTAATGCCCTTTAATGGTAATTTATATCTGGATATCTGGTTATCCTATCCACGTTGTCTATGTTCGCAGAATGATCGGGGCCCTCCATGCGATCATAAGAGTTAATGATCCGAGCATTCGCTGTGGATCGCTCTCTGACAACTTCTGACGTGTTTTCACTGTGGATCTGATCCAGCATGTGTCTGGTTACCATGACGCGACAACGCTGTATCCTTGTGACGATGCGCGGGACTGTTTACTGCGCGCTGAGGTCATCTGGTGCGCTTCGCACATTCTGGTGACGTCGGAGGGCAGGTCACATGACCGCGCACGGCAATGTGGGAGTGAAACAGCCGATTGGCTGTACGGCTACGCGTCAACAGCAGACATCATGATCATGTGATGATCCGTGAGTGAATTCAACTGTGCGCATATGCGCACATCGTATGGAGCAAAGCCGTCATTGCGAATGTTGTCCCTGGATAGGATCGGATGTCTGGACTCAGGTGCAAGGTAAAGAAGCATTAGGTAACTATCCAATCAACAGTGATTGGCGAGAATGAGACCAGCGGCAATGATTGGTTGCTGGGAAGGGTGGGAGTCTGTATTTTGGATATATATATGTGTTAATGTATTGATGTTATTAGGCTTGACAAAGGCTGGTTATCAGCCGAAGCGTTGCTGCTTTTTGTACTATTGTCTTGAGGTCACAATAAAACGGATGATGTGAGACGCTGCCGGTGCCATTCCATCTTCATCTATCTACTATGACCTGCTGGATCGTGTGCTGCTTCTACACTTGATTTTCTACTATTCTCGGGATAGGTCATTGCTATCTGATCGGCAGGGGTCTGGCACCCCGCCGATCAGCTGTTTGAAGTGGAGGTAGCTCTCCAGATGAGCACCACTTCCTCTCCATTATACCACACTTTGTCTCGGAAGTGCGGTGTAATACAGGCGCCCCCTTCAATTCACAGCTGATCGGCAATCAGATATTGATGACCAATCCTATGTCACATGTGATTATTGTACAGACACAGACGTCTCGGTGATGATTCCCTGCACTCACAGGACACGCCATTAGCTCCACCTTCTTAATTCTTGATAGGACCCTCGTTCCCTTAGAACATTCTGAATTCTTAGTGCAATGGACCCAACAAGGTGCTGGAGACCTTTATTCCAGGTTCTGATTGATGGCCTCCCTCTGTCTATTCCACTACATCCTACAGATGTCTATAAACCTGAGATCTGGTGACTGTGCGGCCATTAGGCCTTACAGATCGCATTGTCATGTCCGAGAGTTCAGCCGGAGCCGCGCTCTTCACCTCATGGCGCATTATCTCGTTAAATGTAGCCGGTGGCCGTGATCAGACCGCCCATAACTATATTAAAGAGGATCTTTCCCTAGATTCCACTATACGAACTGCTTGAAGTGCTAAATAGAAGTCTTAGACCTGATGAAATTTCATGTCAGAATTGCCTAGATTGAAATGAGCATTTTACAAATCAGGTGGAGAGTGAGCGCGCTCCTGAGTCCTGTATTCACCTGCTGTCCGGATTCTCTGTCCACCTGTAGTGTCATTGATAAGCTCCGGCAGTGCACCTCCTCCCCTGCTGCTGCTGCGGCTGCTAGAGTCTTACACCTGCGCAGTACAAGCAGCAGTAATATAAAGCAGCAGGTGGAGTTAGAGGTGGAACTCCACACTGAAACAGCTGCCGGCAGACAGGCAGAATGTGAGATGTCAGCTGCATCAGGTGAGGAGGTGCACTGGAAGGAGCTTGTGAATGAAGTCCTAGGTGGACAGGGCTGTTTCCCAGACAGTCAGGCATTTAACATTTCTAAGTTTTATCAAGTCATATTTTACTGTATGTGATACAAGTCATGACCAGGTGTAGAGCAGAATCCTGGACTTTGTCAGGAAGGTATAGAAAGCTTAATAAGACTGAAATCTCACAGCCAGGAGTAGATTCAGTATGAATGGCTTATACCTCTGCTTCCTGATGGATCCGTTTCCAGTCTAAGGCCTCATGTACACCACCATAAGTCTGCAAAACACAGACTCCAGCCAAGTGCATGCCATCGATCTTGGGGAGACCAGCTACAAAAAATACTGCTGGTCTCCCCAGCTACACCATATTAGGTGGTCCCTATGTCAAGATCCAGCTGCGCTACAAGCCTTAAGGATGTGACAAGGGAAAATCCCTAAACCAGTTATCCATCCACAGTCTGCTGTTTTGGGGTGTGGAGTAGGATTCTGACTAACCGGGAGCAATGCCAAGGAGACTACTCGTACAAAACAATAGCTGATCTTGGGGAGACCAGCTACAAAAAATACTGCGGATCCTCATTTGAGAGTCTCAGCGCAGCAATAAAGTGCAAAGCTCCCTGGGAAACTATAATATGCAAAGTAACCGTGGAGCCCCAGTTATGGGTCTTAACAGCCACAGAATGGACATACAGTGTACTGTTCACATCTTTTGCCGTCCCATTGAAATGAATTCATTCGGATGCGGGCCAAACATATGGTCATGTGCATGAGACCGAATAGGAATGTTAGAAGGTTGTCTATTGTGCAGTTTGGAAAAATGTTTCAATTTCTATCTTAACAGAAAACCCTAATGAAGCAGAAGGTGAAGATATCCTGCAGCGCTTCTCAGCAGAAAACCTAATTTCCCTTAATGTACATCCAGGACTTCACATTACAGATCTATCAAATAATCGCCTTAATGATGAGGAACCTTCTCCTGACCAATCACAGATTGTTACCACAAGTGCAGGTCAAAAAAGGGGTGAAAGATTTCTCTGTAGTAAACCGTTCTCATGGGAGAAACCATATTCCTGTTCAGAATGTGGAAAATGTTTTGCGAAGAAATCACATCTTGTTACACATGAGAGAAGTCACACAGGGAAGAAGCCATATTCATGTTCAGAATGTGGGAAAAGTTTTGCAAAAAGATCAAGTCTTGTTGTACATGAAAAAAGTCACACAGAAGAGAAGCCATATTCATGTTCTGAATGTGGGAAATGTTTTAACGTCAAAGCAAATCTTGTTAGACATCAGAGAAATCACACAGGAGAGAAGCCGTATTCATGTTCAGAATGTGGGAAATGTTTTGCACAAGTTAAATCACATCTTGTTAACCATGAGCGAACTCACACAGGAGTGAAGCCATATTCATGTTCAGAATGTGGGAAATGTTTTCCAAAAAGATCAAATCTTGTTGTACATGAGAAAAGTCACACAGAAGAGAAGCCATATTCATGTTCTGAATGTGGGAAATGTTTTAAAGTTAAATCAACTCTTGTTAGACATCAGAGAAATCACACAGGAGAGAAGCCGTATTCATGTTCAGAATGTGGGAAATGTTTTGCACAAAAATCACATCTTGTTAACCATGAGCGAACTCACACAGGAGTGAAGCCATATTCATGTTCAGAATGTGGGAAATGTTTTGGACAAAGAACAAGTCTTGTTATACATGAGAAAAGTCACATAGCAGAGAAGCCATGTGCTGAAAGTGGGAAATGTTTTAGCGTTAAATCAAATCTTGTTGCACATCAGAGAATTCACACCGGAGAGAAGCTGTATTCATGTTCAAAGTGTGGCAAATGTTTTACACAAAAATGAGTTTTTGTTATACACAAGAGAACCCACACAGGAGAGAAATCATATTCATGTTCACAATGTGGGAAGTGCTTTTCAGAGAAATCAAGTCTCGTTAGACATGAGAGAAGTCACACAGGAGAGAAACCATTTTGACATATATTATTGACCTCTCAAGTCATTATGAAAAATACAAACATTCCTCGGACCAGTTCAAGAAAGATGGTTTTGTTAATACTTGCGCAACCCTGCACCACTCATGCTACCATTCTTGCTGCACTTGCACAGGCTGCATGCTCTTCTGCTTGGGTCCAAAGCAGTGTTCCCTCTAAGCTGCGTGGGTGAGAGACTGCGCAGCAATTATTGTGCCCCCGCTCACAAGTTTAATAAGTCCGCTCAGCACCCGCTCACCCTGCTTGCAAAAAATGCCCACACTTGCTCACACTCATGATGAGTTTGACTTCTTCAAAACGTCCTCCTGTGCGGCTCAGCGGGGCGCCGCCTACCACATATTCCCCGCGCTACTGCTGCCTCCTCCTTCTTTTTCTGACCGAAGAGGAGGAGCAGCAGTGCACAGGGAGAGGTAACGTGGAGGTGGCGTTGGCGGCGGCGCCATCTTAAGAAGCTAGACTCCGTCCTGAGACTGAGTGCTGCTGCTACATAAGTAGGCAGGAACACACCATGCCATCCCAGTTACCATGTACAGCCTATACCTATATACAGCCTATACCTATATACAGTCAATACCTATATACAGCCTATATCTATATACAGTCCATACCTATATACAGCCTATACCTATATACAGCCTATACCTATATACGGTCTATACCTATATACAGCCTATACCTATATACAGCCTATACCTATATACAGCCTATACCTATATACAGCCTATACCTATATACAGCCTATACTTATATACAGCCTATACTTATATACAGCCTATATCTATGTACAGTCTAAACGGTGTAGACTGTATATAGGTATAAGCAATATATAGGTGTAGGCTGTATAGAATGTATATAGGTATAGGCTGTATATATGTATAGACTGTATATAGGTATATCTATCTATCTCGTATCTATCTGTCTATCGATCTATCCCACAGGGGTAGGGGGACTTTCACACTAGAGTTAAAGTTTTCCAGTATTGAGTTTCGTCACAGGGGCTCAGTACCGGGAAAAAACGCTTGAGTTTTATCCTAATGCATTCTGAATGGAAAGCAATCCGTTCAGTATGCATCAGGATGTCTTCAGTTCAGTCACTCTTACGGTATTTGGCCAGTATTTGCGATATTCTCTCCGGCCAAAATTCCGGAACTCTTGCCTGAGTGCAGGATGCGGCATTAATTTCCATTAAAATGTATTAATGCCGGATCCGGAAAAAGGATCCAGTTTACCGGTCTGTGCATGCGCAGACCTTTAAAAATGTGAAGAAAAATAAATACCGGATCCAGTTTTCCGGATGACACTGGAGAAACAGATCCGGTATTTCAATGCATTTGTCAGACGGATCTGCATCCGTATTCGTCTACAAATGATATCTGTTTGCTTACGGATTTCCGGATCCGGCAGGGAGATTTTCAACCAAAGGTCGTAAAACACGGTCCACCAATTGGCATATAGGTTCACATATGTTATTAATACCTGAAACTATTGGTCGACCTGGAGGAATTTTTTCATCTCTATGCACCTTCGGTAGAATGTAGATACTGTCGGATTTTCAATTCTTTTTGATTGCTAATGCCCTTATCATTGGCCGTCTGTAGTGTCTTGCCCAGTTCTTCCTGAAAAGAATTCAATGGACTGAATGTTAATTTCTTATAATATCTCGGGTCGCGCAATTGGCGATATGCTTCTCGCTCATACATCTTAATGGGCCAGACGACAACATTACCAGAGGGTTTAATGATCAAATCTTTCATTTTAGTGAGTTGTCCTATTGCAATCCGTTGTTGTCTAGTTAGATTGTCATTATGAACTTTTGTGGAGACATTCTTCAGGTCCTCAGTCACTAATTTGACAAAAATGTCCAATATAAGAATAGAGCGAAGTGGGAGGAAAGTTTTTAGATTTTGGCACCGATGTTGTTGGTAATCCACTTACCGGGCCCGGATCTTGTGCCTCAAGTAAGTCACATAAGGTTCGCATGGCTCCATGTTCCTCATTGGTAAAAGTAGATAAGTCCTCACCCTCCTTATGAAACATTTTCTTTTTAAATTAAATTTCTTGCGAATAGATTAAGGTCTTTTACCGCTGTGAAGACATCAAATTTAGTGGAGGGGACAAAATTCAAACCTAAGCTTATTGCCTCAATTTGAGTATCCGTAAGGACCACATCTGAAAGATTGATTACCTGGGCTCTGGCCTGACCCGGGTCTCCAGTACGGTGTCTTTTATTGGAAAAACGGTTTTTAGACTCTTCCTTCCGTTTCCCATTCTGTCTTGTAGGGTGTGGTCTGGATCCAACTTCATAGTTAACTCCTTCCACATCTGTAGAGGCCTGGGAGGAAACCGCCATACTTCTACTGCGCTGTTCTCGTCTAATCCGTTTCCATTTGTAGACCCGGTTCTGTTCATAGTCTTGGCAATCCCTCTGAAATGTATTAGCTTTGCGTTCTTTAATTTGTCTTTCCCACGTATTGTGGGTTTCCTCTATCTCCTGTTTGAAAGCCTCCAACTCAGTATTGTCCAAGTTTGAGTTGGATATTCCTGCTGGTTAACTCTTTATCCACCTCTGCCAACATCGTCTCGTTAGTCATAATCCACAGTTTCAAAAAGGTATTAGAGCAGATATGACATGCCTCCTCCCATGTGATATTCAATGGGTCCACTTCAAGACCATAGGAGGGAGAAACTTGTGCACGTAAGCCTCGAGGGATTAGATTTTTGGATACATACTGTTCCATAGAAGTCTTGTTCCACCAAATTCTTAATCGTCTATGAAGAAGATTCTTAAGACGCCTTTAACCTCTCCTGGACCGCCGTACGCAGGATCGCGTTCTGCGGGCAGCCAGGCTCTTCTGTTCCGACGCATCTACGCGTCATCTCGCGAGACGCGAGATTTCGCGTAGATGCGCCCGCGCATGCACAGATCGCACACGGCAAAAGGCGCAGGGCCAGTTGGTCATCAGCCTGCCAGCCAATCGGCAGCGACTTTTAAAACTTTTAAAAAATGAATGAGAAGCCATTTAACCCATCATATTTGTAAATATGATGGATTAAATGGCTTCTGTGCTCTCTCCTGGGTCCTTTTCGTCGGTTGGACCCAGGAGAGAGCACACCTTACTGTGAGTACACCCAAGCACCACACACTAGCCCCTGATCAGCCCCCCATCACCCAAATTAACCCCTTGATAACCCCTTTCATCACCTGTCAATCATCTAGTGAAAGGGAAAAAAGTGATCAGTGTAAACTGTCACTTTTTTCTTTTCACTAGGATTGACTTTTAGGTTTAGATTAGTTTAGGCCCCCTTTGGTAGGTAGTTAGCGTTAGCGCCAAGCCCACCGCACCGCAGTCACTGGTTCGCTGATTAGCGTAGCGCTAATCAGCGTTTGTACTTTTATAGTATCTGTAAGTGATCAGAACTGATCACGGTCAAATATATAATAGTACTAGTGTCACCTTAGTTCGCCCTCCACCCCAAACGCAGTGTTTGCCCGATCAGACCCGATCGGTCGCCCACACCTGCGTTCACCCACGCCCGCCCCGCCGCAGTGACAAAAAAAAATTTTTTTTTGTAATCACTGCACAATCACTTCACAAGCGCTGCGGCGATAAAAAAATCTGTTTTGATCTTTTTTATCAATCGCAGCGGCTTCTGTACTTCGCTACCCTCTCAATTGTAAGACAGGCTTGCTTTTTTTCTTGGGTAGTCTCAGGGAATACCCCCTAAATTTAGACGCCCAAATGTCAAACAAGGGGTATTCCTCTAAAGAGGCCTACAGGATTCTGACCCAGTCGGATGAGGAATAGGAACCCTCATCTGACGAATCTAGCGGGTCAGAATACCAACCTGTAGAGAGCAGTGGCAGTCTGAGCCAAAGTTCTGACGAGGAGGTGGAGGTCCCTGATAGAACCAGGCGTACCCGGCCCCGTGTTGCTAGACCGCAGGTTGCGCAGGATCCGTTTCAAGGGCAGCAGAGTGGGGCTGGCGCTGCCGGATTACGTGGTGAGGCATACACCAGCAGCGCAGCCCGTCCTGGACCTTCTACCAGCACTGCCGTACAACATGGTGAAGTGGCGAGCACCAGAAGGGCAGTAGAAGCTGGTACGGTGGCACGTGCAGTAGTTTCCCCGTCGCAGCCACCGCGCAGACAGGCCCGTAAGAGTCCCTGAGGTGCTGGCAAACCCTGATTGGCAGCCCCCAACTTCAGCCGCACCAGTAGTTCCCCCTTTCACCGCCCAGTCAGGAGTTCGGGTGGAGACAGCTCAGATAGGATCGGCGCAGGGGTTTTTTGAGCTGTTTTTCACTGCGGAGCTCTATGACTTAGTCGTGGCAGAAACAAACAGATATGCCACTCAATTTATCGCCGACAACCCGGGAAGCTCTTATGCCCAGCCTTTCCGGTGGAAACCAGTCCAAGTTTCCGAATTTAGAACTTTTCTGGGCCTTCTCCTCAGCATGGGCATTACAAAAAAACATGAATTGCGGTCATATTGGTCCACGAACCCAATTCATCACATGCCCATGTACTCTGCTGCCATGTCCAGGACACATTTTGAGACCATCCTGCGTTTCCTGCACTTTAGTGACAACAGCACCTCCCTTCCCAGAGGCCACCCAGCTTTTGACCGGCTCCATAAAATTCGGCCCCTCATAGACCACTTCAACCAGAAATTTGCTGATTTGTATACCTCCGCACAAAACATCTGCGTAGACGAGTCCCTAATACATTTTACCGGGCGCCTTGGCTTCAAGCAGTACATCCCAAGCAAGCGCGCCCGGTATGGGGTCAAATTGTATAAGTAACACCAATCCAACATTCCCCACAATCGGTACTATACTACATATCCAATCAACAGAAAAACAACCAATCAACAATATGTAGAAGAATTGTATTTTATTAAAGACATGATTAAACAATATACCATGATTCAAAAAAAGTCTCAATTTATTACAAAAATACGTACAAAGTGAAAGACCACAAAAATATATTTAAAAATACATAAAACCACACAAAAATGGTCCGTGGGTCTAGGGTGAGAAAATTAAAGACAGACATTCACCAATCTACTGGCAGGTCATATAGGCATCAATCAATCGCAAAACACTAAGGTTTTATAATGGCTGAATGCCATGACCAATAACAATAAAGATTGGAGAACTATTGTCCACTATAACATAAAAGCATGAATGCTATACACACCTGAGTTCAGTCGCCACCAGATCCACAGACCAACCCCGAAGCGCGTTTCGCCGTCCGCTTCCTCAAGGGGTTGCAACTTGATTGATGCCTATAAGAACTGCTCGCGGTGAAATGGAGAGACAAGCGTGACGTTTACATGCTCTCCTCCATTCACGCAGACACGACAGTCCAAATTGAACGGGCAACCAGTGTCGTTGAAAAGCCCCTCTCAGTCCACGACTATAACCTCCACATGGGAGGGGTGGACTTCAACGACCAGATGTTGGCCCCTTATTTGATTTCCCACAGGACCAGACGCTGGTATAAGAAGGTGTCTGTATATTTGATTCAATTGGCTGCCTATAATAGTTACGTTCTCTACAGTAAGGCTGGGTGAACGGGATCCTTCCTCAAATTCCAGGAAGACATCGTCGAGAACCTCCTGTACCCAGGAGGTTCCGTGGCCCCATCCACCAGTGTAGTAAGCCGTCTACACGAGCGGCACTTCCCCAGCGTTGTGCCTGGTACCTCAAACCAACCGCCACCCCGAAAAAGATGTCGTGTCTGTAGCAGGAGTGGAATAAGGCGTGACACCCGTTATTTCTGTCCTGACTGTCCTGACCACCCTGCCCTATGCCTAGGGGAGTGTTTCCGGAAGTACCACACTCAGGTACACTTAGGGACCTAGGGACAGCACTACACAGGTAGTTTTTACAATCAGGCTCTAGGGTCTCTCAGGACACTAGGTTTTGAGAGACCCTAACACATAGGGATGGTGCTGCTGTGCTACAGCAGAAGTGTGAAACGGTAGAAACCTCTCCTTTCACTTGGGATAACGTGTATAATGTACTTCTCACCATCTCTGTGTGATTTACACTTTACACATTGTCCCATGGGAAAGAAGAGGTTTCTGCTAGGAAAATAAAGAGTGAGATGGTAAAAAAAAAAAAATTAAACAGGTAGCAAGAAAAAAAAATCTTGAGTTAGTTCAGGTTTTTATGTTCATGTTTTACAATGTTCTGGTTTTATAAAGATTGCAACGTTCAAGTCATGTGCCTGCTGCCTGTTTTTTCTTCTTTTTTTTTTCTTTTTTTTCCCCCTAACCACCCTTTATTTTCCAGGTAGACCAACGGACCAACCGATGAAAACGCCGCAGCACTGATGTGCATTCTGAGAGAAGCATTGCGCTGCTATCAGAAGACACGTGAAGTCGGTGTATGCGGCGCTGCAGGACGAGATTTCTTCTCCGCAGTACAGGTACGTTTGCCCAGGCATGTGAGCTGAGGAGAGGTGTTGGAGTTCATATGCTTTGGCAAACACTTTGTATCAAAAATCTGGCAAAGATGTCTTCCTCCACACCGATCGATTGATCGATGTGAATGGAGAAATCACGTTTGCCAGGACATAGGAGCTGAGTGGGTATGGATGTTTGGGCGGAGCCCCTATGTCCTGGCAATCGCCAGGCCTCTCTTTTTTTTCTTGCATATTTTTTGGCAGAGATTTTTTCATCCACATCGATCGATGCGAATGAGGAAATCTGTGCCGTTCATTTTTTCTTTCAGCCCAGAGGCTGAACGAAAAAAAAAATCTCATTCCCCGTCTGCTCCATATAAGGAGAATCGCAGAAACTCCTAATGCTGGCCATACGTGTAATGATTGCGGAGACCCTCAAATGCCAGGGTAGTACAAAAACCTCACATGTGACCCCATTTGGGAAAGAAGACACCCCAAGGTATTGGCTGAGGGGCATATTGAGTCCATGAAAGATTGAACTTTTTGTCACAAGTTAGCGGAAAGGGAGACCTTGTGAGAAAAAACAAAAAAAAATCAAATTCCGCTAACTTGTGCAAAAAAAAAAAATCTTCTATGAACTCGCCATGCCCCTCACAGAATACCTTGGGGTGTCTTCTTTCCAAAATGGGGTCACATGTGGGGTATTTATACTGCCCTGGCATTTTAGGGGCCCAGAAGCGTGAGAAGAAAAATGCGTAAAAATACCGTCCTAAAAGGTACTCATTGGATTTAGGGCCGATTTGCGCAACTTGGCTGCAAAAAAGTGTCACTCATGTGGTATCACCGTACTCAGGAGAAGTAGGGCAATGTGTTTTGGGGTGTACTTTTACATATACCCATGCTGGGTGGGAGAAATATTTCTGTAAATGACAACTTTAAAAAAAAAATTATACGAAGTTGTCATTTACAGAGATATTTTTCACACCCAGTAGGGGTATATGTAAAAAGACACCCCAAAACTCATTGCCCTACCTCTCCCGAGTACGGCGATACCACATGTGTGACACTTTTTTGCAGCCAAGATGCGCAAAGGGGCCCTAAGTCCAATGAGTACCTTTAGGATTTCACAGGACATTTTTTACGCATTTGGATTCCAAACTGCTTCTGACGTTTAGGGGCCTCTAAAATGCCAGGGCAGTAAAAATACCACACAAGTGACCCCATATTAGAAAGAAGACACCCTAAGGTATTCCGTGAGTGGTATGGTGAGTTCATGTAAAATTGTATTTTTTGCCACAAGTTAGTGGAATATGAGACTTTGTAAAAAAAAAAAAAAAAAAAAAAAATCCATTTCCGCTAACTTGTGCCAAAAAATAAAAACTTCCATGAACTCACTATGCCCATCAGCGAATACCTTGGGGTGTCTACTTTCCGAAATGGGGTCACTTGTGGGGTATTTTTACTGTCCTGGCATTTTAGGGGCCCTAAAGTGAGAGAAGCAGTTTGGAATCCAAATGCGTAAAAATGTCCTGTAAAATCCTAAAGGTACTCATTGGATTTAGGGCCCATTTGCGCATGTTGGATGCAAAAAAGTGGCACACATGGGGTATCGCCGTACTCAGGAGAAGTAGGGCAATGTGTTTTGGGGTGTATGTTTACATATACCCATACTGGGTGAGAGAAATATCTCTGTAAATGACAACTTTTTAAAAAAATTTATACAAAGTTGTCCATTTACAGAGATATTTCTCTCACCCAGCATGGGTATATGTAAAAAGACACCCCAAAACACATTGCCCTACTTCTCCCGAGTACGGCGATACCACATGTGTGCCACTTTGCAGCCAGATGCGAAATGGGCCTAAATCCATTGAGTACCTTTAAGATTTCTGAGAGCATTTTACGCATTTGGATTCTCACGCTTTAGGGGCCCCTAAAATGCCAGGGCAGTAAAAATACCCCACAACTGACCCCATTTCGGAAAGTAGACACCCCAAGGTATTCCGTGAGGGGCATAGTGAGTTCATGGAAGTTTTTATTTTTTGTCACAAGTTTGCGGAAAATGAAATTTTTGGGGAAAAAAAAAAAACATTTCCGCTAACTTGTGACAAAAAATAAAAACTTCCATGAACTTACTATGCCCCTCAGCGAATACCTTAGGGTGTCTACTTTCCGAAATGGGGTCATTTATGGGGTGTTTCCACTGTCTGGGAATTGTAGCACCTCAGGAAACAGGACAGGTGCTCAGAAAGTCAAAGTGCGGAAACTCACTTTTTTGCACCATAGTTTGAAAAAGCTATAACTTTTACCCAAACCAATAAATATACACTTATTGCATTTTTTTTTTTATCAAAGACATGTAGAACAATAAATTTAGAGAAAAATGTGTAGAGAAATGTAGTTTTATTTGACAAATTTTCAAACAGAAAGTGAAAAATGCCAATTTTTTGCAAAAATTTCGATAATTTTTGATTAATAGCAAAAAAAGTAAAAATGTCAGCAACAATGAAATACCACCAAATGAAAGCTCTATTAGTGAGAAGAAAAGGAGGTAAAATTCATTTGGGTGGTAAGTTGTATGACGGAGCAATAAACGGTGAAAGTAGTGTAGTGCAGAATTGTAAAAAGTGGCCTGGTCATTAAGGGGGTTTAAACTAGGGGGGCTGAGGGGGTTAAATCACGTGTGTTCTTTTCCGCCTGAGATCTCCAGGAGGCTTCACGAGCCAAACAATCCATTGTAATGGACAAAACGAAACCTCTGCAAGAAAAGAAACATCAATGCCTGCAGGAAATTATATATATATGAAGGGGGGCAATGTATAATCCCTTCTTTCTATATAAGTATTAAGGCAATTTGCCTGGATTTGTGGGAGGGGCTGGTAGGCTACCCCTGGTCTATTTAAGCGCTTCCCCCAACCTGGCACCTTACCGTGCGAGGTCAGCGCTGAATGATTGTTCTACTTCCGGGTCGCAGTCCTTTCAGTGAAGTTGCAGGAAGCATCGTTTGTTTCGTCCCCTCCCCGCTCCACGGTCCTCCGGGCGCCTGGACACTCGGTCCAGCTAGGTAAGTGGCCGGTCGGCGATTTATCCACCCCCCCCCCCCACCTTTCATGTCCATCACAGCGTGCGTTCCACAGTGGAACGCACGCTCGCACACGCCGGCTACGCTCATGCCGGGGGCCGCCTGGAGTTCCATCCAGGTTCTCAGCCGGCCCAACACTCTGCTGTTTTCTGCAAAGCGGGCCTCCTGCCCCCGGACCATCGGCAGTATATGTGTGGGGGGGGGTTTCTCACCATCATACACACGGCCGTCACATGGCCGCGGCACGCGGGTCACGGCCCCTCACCAGAGGGCAGGGAGGAGGGGGGTTAGGGAGGGAGAGAGGAGGGGGGGGGGCGGCAGGAAATGGGTAACCTGCCGGTACGCCATATGATTGTCTGCGGATACTTGGCATACAATGGCGACCACACCACTGATCCTACCACTATTGCTGCCACTCACTACGGCCACGGGGGCGTAGGATCAGGACCGCATCAGACATGATCCATGGTTACTTTCATGCTTTACGTACTTCATGCTTTACGTGTGTTTCCGCATTTTTCTCTATATCACATATACATACCACGTCGATATCATGTTCTGGGTCACTCATCATATCAAATACGTATAACCCGTGGATCACTGGACTCCCATTCAGGGGGTCTCCTACTATCCATCTCGGTTTAGCTACGGCCCACGTGACAGGCCTCATTCATTTCAATAGACTCCATACTTCGGTTTCACACACTTTTGTCATCTAAATACGTGAGTATTTACACTCAGACCACGACTGACCTCAGATAGCACAACATACCACCTGACGTTCAACATCATATATAAACATAAGTGCATACGTCAGCATAACCATTTTAGTTACCACCACACGCTGCAGATCCACGCTCTCCCCACAAAGCCACTCACCATACTACTCTCTCTTACTCATTTTCAGGCTGTCTAATACACATACCTTGCTCCACACGTTTGCCTGTGAAACAATATTTTGCTATACGCCCAGGTACGTGCTCCAACGTATATGGTTACTACTGTACATTTTATTTCCCTCTAGGTTAGATTACTGGCATTAGGGTCGTGAGCTTTCCCAATAGGTATTCTCCCGTCTTGGCTACCGCCACTAGTTAGTGGTCCTGCAAGGCCAACACCCCGCTTCAACTGGTCGGAAGCATACACCCATCGGGCCACACGGTAGCTAGCCGCCTTGCATACTGCATAGAGAGGGCCTCACCTGTCACTCCCTTCCCCTGTTTTCTATCTTACAGTCACCGAGAGGCCTAAAAAACTCCTGCCACTGCGACAAGTGGCCTCAATAACCCCTCGCGCCAACACATAGGTAGAGCCTCTCAACAGCCGCTTGGCAATTAGTAGGGCCTCATCTGTCACCAAACAAGCCATAATTTTTCGCCTTTGGCCTAGCTAGCCTGCCAGTAAAAAAAAAAAAAAATTTTCAATACACTAAACGATTGTTTTGGTTATAGCATGTCCCAAGAAGGTGGCGAGGATTGCTCCCTGCCTAGCACCCCTGCTAGATCTGTCACTCCTAACCCAGGAGGGGAGCTAGCTAGTCCAGCTTCTATCAGATCATGGACGATCCCTCGCATTACCGCGGAACTAAGGAAACGTCACATCCCCTACCCCGCATCGGCAAGGAAAGCGGAACTTTTTTCACTCCTACGTACTTCCACAAACAACATGGACGCCGGGGAGGGACCTAGCCAGTCCAGCCCAGACGACATACGTACCATGTTAACTTCACTCATGGCATCCATGAGCAAAGTCAACTCCAGACTGGAACACCTGGAGTCGGTCACCACGGCCCTCACACTGACAGGGCCACCGGTGCCTGCGTCACAAGCAACAGCCGATCCGCCAGTAATGGCTCGCACCATTACACTGGAGGACCAGGAAGTCAGCCCGGCTCACATGATACCGGAGCACTTGAAAAGAGATATCCTGGAAGGTAAAGACGTCAATCTGGCTTCCCTGTTGATTGCCTCCCAGGATATTGTGGAAAACAAAACCTACGCTTACGAGGACGTGTCAGTGGTGGTCAGGTCCAGGGATGCCCGCCTCAACAGGAAATTGACCATTCCCGAGTTTGTGCTGGCCTTCGGTATCTACAGGGATGTCATATGTGCGGTCTATCCCAACAGAAGAGAGGAGTTTGATCTCTACATGCACAAGCTGGTAGATCTGGGCAACAAATATGGGGGTTCGGCCTTCTACGACTACCACAGGTCTTTTTCTGCTAAAGTGTCTGGAGCCTTCTCTCAGTATGGTACACGCTCCAACTGGGGAAGGATTGATACTGTCATATTTTGCAGACACTTTGCAGGGCTTAGAACACCGGCTTGTGCATTCTGCTCCTCCACCGCACACACCACAAGCTTTTGCCCCAACACGTTGGGAGAGCATGCCTCCACGCAAGGGGCTAGTTCCTCTGGGGCTCCAGAGAGATTGTCAAGAGACAAACTGGGACGCCCTATCAAGTTCTTGGGCAAATCCCAGATATGCAACAATTTCAATGTTGGGTCATGCAATTACAATGGATGCAGATTATTGCATGTCTGCTCACAATGCTTCAGGGCTCACGCAAAAACCATGTGTCCAAATAAAATGTATACCAAGCCTTACTTAACGTCCATTAATTTACCAGAATTCACGGCCCTCATGTCACAACATCCATCCAGACATCTGACAGACTTTCTCATCTCGGGTCTGACAGAAGGCTTCCACACGGGTATCCTACACATGCCCACGGGGACTCTGGAATGCCCTAATCTGCAATCCGCGCAGCAGAACCCCACAGCAGTTGACACCCTCATAGCTCAAGAGGTGGCTGAGGGCTTCGTACTAGGGCCCTTCAACACTCCCCCATTCATAGAATGGCGCACAAACCCCATTGGTGTTGTCACAGGAAAATCCTCCCTAAAACAGAGACTCATCATTGATCTATCTGCACCCCACTCATCTGCCAACCCCAGTCTCAACTCCCTCATACCTTCTGAGGAATTCTCCCTGCAATACACCACCATAGATCACGCCATTACCGCTATCATACAAGCAGGGGTGGGAGCCTGGCTCAGCAAGACTGACATTGCTAACGCTTTTAAGCTACTTCCAATCCACCCCACTCTGTGGCACCTACACGGCATCAAATGGTCCGGCCATTACTATTTTTCTCCCGTCTAACGTTTGGGTCCAAAAGTAGCCCAGCTATTTTTGACACATTTGCGGAAGCCCTGTGCTGGTTACTGTTGAACGTGGCCGGATGCCCTACGGTACTACATTACCTGGACGATTTCCTACTGGTGGAGGGAAATACTTCCCCGCCTACTAGTCTCAAAGCCACCACCAGGCTATTCGAACAACTAGGCGTTCCTATCTCCCCCAAGAAAACAGAGGGGCCAGACACGGTCATCACCTTTCTGGGTATCCAGTTAGACTCAGCCACAATGCAAGCAAGCTTACCACAGGACAGAATAGAGAACATTCTCACCCTCATCGACAACTACCTTCAACGCGGTACTTGCAATCGCAAGGAGCTTCAATCCCTGCTGGGATCACTGAATTTCGCTATGCGCATCATACCTCAAGGCCGCTCCTTCATATCACGCCTATTGCATTTGTTTCCACTTTTTCAACATGATTCGCACAGGTTGTCCTTGGATGCCCAGGCTACGGCAGACCTCAACATGTGGAAGAGATTTTTAACCATCTGGAATGGTAAAAGCATGTTCCTCCCTCAATTGTCCGAGGCGTCACCTACCATCTGGTCAGATGCGGCATCTACCACAGGTTTCGCAGCAATTTTTGGGAACGAATGGCTTTGGGGCAGCTGGCCTTCAAATATCCAGGATTTGGAAGGCTTCTCCACGACCTCAGCGCTTTTGAGATCTATCCCATCGTGGCGGCTGCCGTAGCGTGGGGTCACCTATGGGCCAACATGCCAGTCCGCTGTTACTCAGACAACCAGGCCACCTGTCACATCATCAACAAAGGCCGCTCCAAATCCCTCACGATCATGAGGTTTCTAAGGAAACTCACTTGGTTGGCGGCTTGTCACAATTTTTTCCTATGTTGTTTCCACATTCCAGGGATATGTAACACAGCTGCTGATAACTTATCTCGCTTTAAATTTCAGGCATTTCACCAATCACTCCCATCAGCCGCGCCCACGGCCACCATCACCCCAACTTTTCAACAACTCATACTGGACTAGAAACCATCATGCAGCACAGTAGGGCACTGTCCCAATTGGCACTATCACACAATACTCACAAAACATACGACAGGGGTTTTACACTCTTCAAAAGATTCCTTCGGGACCATGACATCAGGCAACCATTTATCATGTCGTCCATATTGGGATTCGCTTCTTTTGCCACCTCAAACTAAACATGTCATACAACACCATCAAGCTCTACCTCACGGGCATTCAACACCATATGCTGATCTTACATCCCAATAACAACAGTTTCATGGCCTCTCACCAGATCAAGACCATACTTAGAGGCATTCAGAAATCAGAACCCACACGGACGAGCCAAAGGCTACCCATAGACAGCCATATTTTCAAAGCATTATCAGACCTGCTGGACTTAAAACCATTTGACACTGACACCAATTCCATCATTAAGACAGCGATATACCTAGCCTTTTATGGATTTCTGAGGCCTAGGGAATTTACTACCACAACCACGACCCCAACTACTCCGTACCTCCTCTATTCTCACTTAACAAAACATGATGATCATTATGTCCTGACACTCCCTCACTCCAAAACCAGTCAGCACACACCAGTAAACATTCCATACTATCCCACGCACAACAGATGGTGTCCCGTCAGGGTACTGGATGCATACATACAGCCTCTCAACTTACGGTCCTCACAACCTTTACTTAAAATACAAGGTTCGGTACTCACCACCACGACCTTCATGACCTGCGTCAGGTCCTTGCTCACACAACTGGGCCTCAACGCAGCCAACTACTCCGGCCACTCCTTCCGCATAGGAGCAGCATCCACCGCCTCCAGGGTCAACGTCCCAACACACGTCATAAAAACACTGGGGCGCTGGAAGTCCTCCGCTTACTCTCGCTACATACCAAACCCAGCACAGGAATTAAGGGATGCTTTCAGAAACATGACTGATTGATGGAATATATCTATTTCAGGTTGTATGTAATAAATATGTTCACTTAATTTTTGCCCTCTTCTTTCTCAGGCCTACCTCATCGTCGGTTTCGGCACACCACAACCGACTCACGCTTTGTTTCATCCTACATTCACGGTATCTTACACTGTACTATCATAAGCCCCTGACACAAATATTAAGGCAATTTGCCTGGATTTGTGGGAGGGGCTGGTAGGCTACCCCTGGTCTATTTAAGCGCTTCCCCCAACCTGGCACCTTACCGTGCGAGGTCAGCGCTGAATGACCCTCCCACCACACCACACCAAAATAATATTTTCCTTCTTTTTCCTTAAAACTCCCTGGTGGGCCCTCTTCTTTCTCAGGCCTACCTCATCGTCGGTTTCGGCACACCACAACCGACTCACGCTTTGTTTCATCCTACATTCACGGTATCTTACACTGTACTATCATAAGCCCCTGACACAACTATAATTACACATCAGCTTCAATATCCATTAGGCGAATTGGCAATGATGGGCGGATACAGGAAGTGGAACGCACGCCGATCTCATCCGTTTGTGTGGCCACACCTTGTGACGTATTCCCCATATGTTTTTAATTATTTATACCAATATATAAGTGTCCTGGGAGCTCATTACTCACATATCCCCTGAGGAAGCGATACTCGAAACGCGCGTTGGGGTGGCTGTGAACTTGTCTGGTCGGGATATTTACTATCATCTACACGTTTTTTGTATTCAGCATTTGTTTGGCACTTTGCACTTTACTTCTTGGTATTAGTGGGTAGGGACTGGTTACCGTTTATACTTTTCTCGGTAAATTACTGCCTGCTGTATATATGGACTTGTATGTTTACACTGTGTAGTGTTGATGTATATGTAATCCAGACATCAGGTTCTGTGTGTTTTATCCGCTGTTTTTTATGTGATTAATTGACTAATAAAGTATAATATTCACTAATTGTGCTATTCTAGTGTTATTGGTGTTATACTGTATACAGTACAGCATGGTGCAGGGATTATACTGTATACTGTACAGCATGGTGCAGGGATTATACTGTATACTGTATACTGTACAGCATGGTGCAGGGAGTATACTGTATACTGTACAGCATGGTGCAGGGATTATACTGTATACTGTATACTGTACAGCATGGTGCAGGGATTATACTGTATACTGTACAGCATGATGCAGGGATTATACTGTATACAGTACAGCATGGTGCAGGGAGTATACTGTATACTGTACAGCATGGTGCAGGGATTATACTGTATACTGTATACTGTACAGCATGGTGCAGGGAGTATACTGTATACTGTACAGCATGGGGCAGGGATTATACTGTATACTGAACAGCATGGTGCAGGGATTATACTGTATACTGTACAGCATGGTGCAGGGATTATACTGTATACTGTACAGCATGGTGCAGGGATTATACTGTATACTGTACAGCATGGTGCAGGGATTATACTGTATACTGTACAGCATGGTGCAGGGATTATACTGTATACTGTACTGCATGGTGCAGGGAGTATAATGTATACTGTACAGCATGGTGCAGGGAGTATAATGTATACTGTACAGCATGGTGCAGGGATTATAATGTATACTGTACAGCATGGTGCAGGGAGTGTAATGTATACTGTACAGCATGGTGCAGGGATTATACTGTATACTGTACAGCATGGTGCAGGGATTATACTGTATACTGTACAGCATCGTGCAGGGATTATAATGTATACTGTACAGCATGGTGCAGGGATTATACTGTATACTGTACAGCATGGTGCAGGGAGTATAATGTATACTGTACAGCATGGTGCAGGGATTATACTGTATACTGTACAGCATGGTGCAGGTATTATACTGTAATCTGTACAGCATGGTGCAGGGATTATACTGTATACTGTACAGCATGGTGCAGGGATTATACTGTATACTGTACAGCATGGTGCAGGGATTATACTGTATACTGTACAGTATGGTGCAGGGAGTATAATGTATACTGTAAAGAATGGGGCAGGGATTATAATGTATACTGTACAGCATGGTGCAGGGATTATACTGTATACTGTACAGCATGGTGCAGGGAGTATACTGTATACTGTACAGCATGGTGCAGGGAGTATACTGTATACTGTACAGCATGGGGCAGGGATTATAATGTATACTGTACAGCATGGTGCAGGGAGTATAATGTATACTGTACAGCATGGGGCAGGGATTATAATGTATACTGTACAGCATGATGCAGGGATTATACTGTATACTGTACAGCATGGTGCAGGGATTATAATGTATACTGTACAGCATGGTGCAGGGATTATACTGTATACTGTACAGCATGGTGCAGGGAGTATAATGTATACTGTACAGCATGGTGCAGGGAGTATACTGTATGCTGTACAACATGGGGCAGGGATTATACTGTATACTGTACAGCATGGTGCAGGGATTATACTGTATACTGTACAGCATGGTGCAGGGATTATACTGTATACTGTACAGCATGGTGCAGGGAGTATAATGTATACTGTACAGCATGGTGCAGGGATTATACTGTATACTGTACATCATGGTGCAGGGATTATACTGTATACTGTACAGCATGGTG